>PISX010008713.1:0-80175 GCA_004024625.1 Mellivora capensis | reverse complement strand
GGTTCAAATGTCAGTAAGTGGAGGAGGCATTTCAACTAGAGCATGGAAATATTTCTACGTTCATGTTTATTCATTCATTCATTTATTCACCCAACAAATAAGAATACAAGTAAAAATGGTTCAAGGAATAGTATATTATGTAGGTAACAAAACTGGGAAATGGAAATATTGGGTTAGTCAGATATTCCTATATCAACATTCCTTTCTTGTTGTTAGCAACAGAAATTGAAATGGAAGGAAAATAAGAGAAAATGGGTTTTCTAGGGTATTTTACATATTATTGTTAGCAAATGGGATTCAATATAACCATCTAAAATAGTAATGTTTTGTCCCTCAGTGATTTTCTTCATTCAAGTTGTTTTTTCTCTTTCTCCTGCCTGGGGATTTATGATTTAACAGTCTGTAATAGGCAAGATAAAGCCATTCATCATGCAGGCTTAATGTGGGAAAGTAAATTTAACTTGGTGAGCTTGATATATAAATATTGGCCTTTTTGGGAACACACAGAGCATATTTACTTGCGTGTAAAATCCAGGCTATATACTATGTCCAACAAAATTCTCAGGCTCAGGGAAGGACCTTTCAGTTATGAAGCCTATAGAGAAGACTACTCAGGTGGGAGAAAGAGGTTATGTATCTCTCTCGCCCCTACTCCTTTGACAGCATTTTAATAACAGTACATTTTATCTCAGTATTTACATTCATATTTATATTTAAAGGACAATGGAAATTAACATTTAGCCAGCTGGAAATTTGAGAGTGGGTTTACTCTTGGTAGATTTTTTCACAAAGATGGTTGGCATGTCTCTGACAAAGACAAGGCAAATGAAAATGGCATTTTACAAGTTTTAATGCCCTGCCTAGACAGTGTTGATAAGCCACCAACCACTGCATATGCCAGAAAGGCTTCGCATAACAAATGTGGAGAATACCATCAGAAGGAGCTGACGGAGGCTGTACATCAACCAGTCAATACAGAGGAATATTGTCAGGCTGATCAATCAAATTACTTCACGTTTATTCATTTTTAGCCAATAAATATTTTAATATTCAAACTGAGAAATTTTAAAATGTAGCTACACATCCCCATTTAAAGCTTTAATGTCAAGAGCCACGCTTAAAGTTTCAACATGGATATGTCCCATTCAAGTAACTAAAAATCTTTTGAGAGATTGGTCACCTTACTTCAAAATACTTAAAATAAAGCTGGAGGCTGTGGGTAAATATAGCACAGCTCTCATTACAGGTGGTCGTTTACTGTACGCTGTCATCAATATCGGAAGGTTTTGCCAAAGCCAAAACAAAAGCCATCTCCAGGACCGTCTCAGCTGGCATACCTTCAGCTACACACATACGATGTTCACAAGCAGAGTTACCAAGGAATGCTATTCATATCTCTGTTTTCTGAATATCATTATAATAGTCATACAATATCCAGTTAGTAGAGGTAATTCACTTTAGTTCAACATAATCTGAGTGCCTATGACATGGTAACTTTAGGTTCTGGGGACTGAACGTTAAGTAAACCATGGCCCCTGCCTTCAACAAGATTATAGCTTTTCGGTTTAAGGTATCAGCCTAATATAAAGGCAAAGAGATGAACTCGGATTATCCATTTTCAATTTGTCCAACTGTTTCACCTATATAAAAATGCATGTTTATACTGGATGAGGAAGGGGTATACAAAATTGTGGTAGTGAACCTGGCCTTCTGAGACTCAGAACTGAGAATCTGGACTGTAGGCAGATTGGCACACAGAGAAATAACAAGACAAGAACATACTCCGGAGATACCAAGGACACATTTTTTTAGTTCAGTTGATTATGTAGTCAAGGTGGTCTCCAAGCTGCTCAGGGAAAGCTACAGAGAAAAAGGGTGGACTTCAGCGTGTACTGGATCCAAGAAGACAGAAGGCATCCTAGGAGGTTAGGATCAGTAGGAAAAAAATCACAGCAAAGAAATCTGTGCAATTTTCTAGAGATTGAAGTGGGGCAAAAAGAGCAATGAGACAGATGCTATAACTCAATTAACAGAACAAAAGACTGAATGATGAAGCCAGAAATATTTATGGTGGCCTTATAGTCAACCAACTAGCCAGAGAGTTGGAAAACGAGCCAGGGATCAGTGTTTTTGCAGCCTCTCAATGGAAATGTCCAATTCACAACATCAGGCCATTCACAGTTACAATGGGTGACCTCAATCTCTTTAAGTGATGATGCTGAACTGAGGACAGTTATTCTGTGAAATGCACCCAAACACAAAATACTATACATACATACCAAACCATACATCCAAGGGGTAAGCCTCCGGTTACCTAAGGTATCAGATCATAAATTCTCCATTCTGTGTTGAGAAATAAAATCCTCACTTATCTTGAAAAGAGAATTTCAGCATGCAATTAACTCACTATACACTGACTTGTCACCCCAACAGATCAGTTCTTTGCATCAATTTTAAGTACATTAGAGCTCTCAAGGGGCAAAAGATATCTTGTGTTACATAGGACACTATTAGTCATGTGTATCAAGCCCTAAAATGTCAAAAATGATTCTGACATTCTCTTGAACTGTTACAAGTCTGGGAAATCACAGAAGTATAACTTTATGGACAACAGTAAAGCACTGTAGGGAAAAACAGAATACAGAGGAAAGCGTGTAAATTACAACTGTACCTGTCTGCTTCCTTTAGAGCTTGAAGGTATCACCCAGATGATAATTATGACAGCATACATACTAAGCTTTTGATATAAGGCTGACAAATGACTCCAGGATAAGATTTGGGGGTCTCAGAATGCTTAGCTGAATGGGTTAGGAAAAAGATACGATTAGAGAAAACGCTTTGGCTTCAAAATATATTGATCTTATAACTGTTCCTATACAGATAATGATACCCAACATAATGTGTTCCACTTACATTTAGAAGAGAAATTTTCCATTCTAGATTTCATAGCTAGAATCTCCTAATTGCATTTAAAAGCCTGAGAAAGTGTCCTCCAGCCCCAACTGTTCACTCTTTGAAAATATCCTTCTATAAACAAGGCTAATAGCTTCATTTTCTTTACAATAATGGGATTAACTATTTATAGACATAAAGACAGGTCAAAAACCAATCTCCATTATCTGCCAGATGAAAACAATTCAATAACTGCTTTTGGCATTTTTTTTTAATGCAGTGGCTGTAACACAATGATATTTGAGATAATTACTGACCTTTGTCAGAATAAATACTATCAACACAAACCTACCCTGAAACTAACCAAAGAATGAGATACAGCTATTGCAAATTCAAGGTGCTGGAGGGCTAGAGAAGTAAAAGCAGACTTTCTAGCAGGTCTTCCTGCAGGTGGCTGCTGCTTACCAGACGCACTTGATAAAGTCAATACACATGCCAGCTGTTTTTTTGTTCGTTCTCTAGTATATGTCAGTTCTTTGAAGAGGAAAGGGTCCCACAGTGTCTGCGTGCCCACCAGGTTAGCAAAAGAGTCAGCTATTTTGCTAAATTGCCATAAATGAAAAATAAACTGTTTCCTACAGTTAAGAAGTTTTTAAAAATCACTTTTCTATTAAAATAACACTGGCAAAGATAAAATAACAGGAACTGTAGTACTCTGGTTATTCTAAACTACCTGTCTGAACATGTTTCTAAAGAGGAACTCTTCATTATTAATGAGTTGGGGTGAATGTAGCAGAACAATCTACCATCTAGAAATCTGGGACCCTTACTATAAGGTCAGCATTGTGAACTACAGAAAAGGGTTTCTGGTCAATATCTTGTTTTTGCCTGCCATGTAGACTCCTCTCTATCTGGGTCTTTTCTATTCAGGAATAGACATTAACTCATCCTACAATTGGCTTACAGGAATTAATTGGCTCTTCTATTAACCTGCCCCTTTATTCTCTCCTGCTTTTATATCCTACATCCTTCTCCACACCAGGAGAAAACCCTAAAAAACTAGTTTTCATTACTGATTTCCATTCACTTGAATAATAATCTACATTTAAATTTTAAAAAGAAAGTTTTGTGTCCACATCTTCTCCTTCTTCCCCACCCTCTTTGCCACTCTGAAGATACATTTCATTCTACCGATAAGCCTGTAAAACATTGGTACATCTTTCTGGGTGCCAATATATTAAACCATCTTTACATTCCTGGAGATGAACAATTAATCCCATCAAATAAAGTCTGATGCCAATACTAAGCTCATAACTGTACAAATTAAATTTCTTTATGTAACATGCAACTTACTGGGGACATCCCTTATATAGCAATTCCTTCCATTTTCTATTTTATCCTGGACACCATTACAGGAATGAATCCAACAAGTCAAAATGAATTCAGGGACCTTTCTTCCAAACAATGCATGCATGAGATTAATGACATTTTGGAAATATAAGTGTTAATTGCAAATCATCAAATCACACTGCATACAGATTACTAAGCAAGTACAATACATTTTTCAGTTAATTATAAGCATAAAATAGAAGTATTGTTTTGCTTTTCACCATCAATCTTTCCCTATTAAAAAGATGATAAAAGTCAGAAAATCCTAATTTGTTAGATCAGGAGATCATCCCTAGATCACTGGTTTTCAGCCACTTTTAAACCAAACCGACTCCCTGGGAAGGCCCCTCCCTGTACCCTTAAAAATCTACAATATGAAAATCACTTAATACAGTTTCCCCACTTTGCTTACTGGAAAGGAACGATTCCATGCCTTGCCCAAGGACAACCACATGGTTAATTTAGAGGCAGAGCATGTGTGTTCCCTTTTCCCACTCCCTATTCCTCCCCATTTCCCCCTTTCCCTACCCCTCACTTTCCCTTTCCTTTTACTCCCTCCTATACCCCTGCTTTGGTGATGGATTCATTTGCCTAGGGCCATGTTTCATGTCCTCTTGTTGTATTGGCTTCATGTCCTTGATCCCTTCAGTCTCCACCCTTACTTCCCAGATAAAGAGCCCATCACTCAAGGTCATATCCTCACGTGTATAGGATTCCCAGCAGCCTTTCTGCTCTTATTTCACTTATTAGATTGTAGGAACAATTATTTCTCACCTTCATGGTTTCTAATGAGAAAAGACTGCTTTCCTGGGGCAGTATCTCTGGAATGATTCCAGAACAACAAGAAAACTTGTTTTGACAGTGTTTTTTGCTTATATCCCTCTCCTCCTCCACCACTTTTAAATATTTGTCTGGAAGCTAGAAAAAAAACACAAAGTGACAATACTTCAGTTGATGCCATTTACATTTCTAAGTACTCCAAATCTCAATATGTTTGGCTGTTTTTAGAAATAAGGATTGTACCATCTGCCTAAGCAGTCATCTCCTGGGCTTACTCATTATTAATGCAGAAATTGCCCAAGATCTCCTGCCTAAGATTTGATGAGATTGACCTGTGGGGTTGGTATACCGATCCCATAACATCAACCAGGTATGAGCCTTCATTACTCTACTATGTGATGAAATCTTTTTACTTCTCTATTAGAATGATCATAATCACAATAGCAATCAGAGATCTTTTACCCACATGGCTTATTTAACTGCTTGTCAATCAGAATTTGTACTGGGCTAGATGTTCTTCCTCCTCTTTTTCGACCAGGTTGAGTTTATTGTTGACATTATGGCACCTCGTGCTTTGGGTAATGAATGTGATACTACATAAGGACTAGACCAATTCATAGACAGCAGCTTTGCTGACAATCTTGTACTCAAGAAATTGCAAGTGGTGAGGACCACACCAAGGTTTGAAAAATATTAATGCACGTGAAGAAATAATACACTTCAGAATCTGTAGCTTTCAGAACAAAATGAAAACACAAACTCAATCTATTGTCAACTTCAACAAACACTTTAAAATATGATAGCTGCCAGGAAGGATAGCGACAGCTCCTAGAAAAATTAAAAGCCTTAAGTCAAGAAGAGAATTGTCTGTATAGAGCACTGTCCAAAGATCTGTCTACTGTTAATTTTTTGATGCAACTATTCAAATGCTTCAGCATAAAAACAGCATCATACTCTATGGGTATTTTGTCTTTTTACCCTAATTAATAAATTACACAGTGAGGATCTACACACTGCATACATAGAGCTATGATAACATATTTATCCTAGATAAACACAAAACTATAATCCTCAGTCACCATTAACAGGAATTCACTATGAGTACATTCTTGCAATTTCCTCTGTATCTTTCAACTGCTGATTGAGCACCTACCATGTACCTGTCACTTAAAGTGCTGAGGACGGAACAGAGAACAGAACAGCAAAACTCTCTGCCATCATAAGTTTAAAAATAAGAATTGTTTTTTATTTGTAGAGTTGCAGTTATTCTTTTCCTCAATCTCCAGTTGAGTTCACAGGTGTTCAGAATGGTTTGATAGCTACCTAGATGAATTCCTGGGACCAGACAAAATTAAGGTCTCCTGCTCCTCCTCCATCTTGGACTTTCCCCTCAAGAATTGTTTTTTAAAGCTAGTGTACTCATTGCTCTAAAGTCATAGTTACAAGTAACTACCAGAACTGGTTTTACGTCCACTTAATGTGACAACTTACCTCAGTGAATGTTCTTCTGAAAGCCAACCAAACAGTCAAGCCCTTGGTCTATCTTCCTATGTTTCTCTATCTCCCCACCCGACTCTCAAAAATAAGGTTCAGGAGGGCAAAGACCGGCTCTGCCTTCCTCACCTCACCTTGGCAGGTGAGGCTGGGTTCCTGGCACACACCTGATGCTTAGTAAGTAGTGTTGACTGATTGAAAGTGAGGAAATCAATCTGATTAAACTAAATTGGACTAACATGTGAATTAATGTTAGCTCTTTAAGTTCCATACCTATTACGCTTACCAAATCTGTTATACTTAAATAAAATCGACCTCTTAGGGAAAGAGGGACCCACGATTTGGTGAGCTAGATAGGTCACATTCATACTCCCAAGATCAGCTATACACCTGGTTTCAGTCTTTTCTGAATCCATAGAATTCTGAAAGGCCTCGAATTTTTTCACAGCAGCTTCCTTCCCAGGACTCCAGCAGCAGATAAGACACGTACGCATCTTTAGATGATCAATTTGTAGGCAGGGATTGCCTAATTTACCCTCGTCCATTTATGTGTAACAACAACATTGTGAAACTACTGTCTCATCCATCCATCAAACTTCTATTATCTGAAGTGTAACTGTTATTTCACTGAGGGATCACAAAGACGGTACCTGTTTTATATGTTGCTGCTTCAACAGTTTGAGATATGCATCCGAATTGAGATTTTTGTTTCGGAGGGAAAGGGAAAAGATGGGGAAGCAACCATATTTACTGAAATGTCTCTCAGACACTTTGCTACATATTCCACTTACATTATAAAGTTCATAATCAAACCTATTTATTTGGGAATTCATTCAATCATTCATTCAATACATGTTTATGGAGTATCAGTGATATATTGTGTACTGGAGATAAAAACAGTGAACAAGATGATGTAGGGGGAAATGTACACAGTACAATGATACCTATAAAGGCTGTACCATTAGCCCCATTTTTCAGATAAGAAAACAAGTCGCAAAGAGCTTAACAAAATGTGTCCAAGTCATACAAGTTTCAAGGCACTGCAAGTTTCAGAGCCAGAATCAAACTGCCCAGGCCTTTCTGACTTGACTGTAAAACTCAACCTTTTTGCTACCAGGCTCCTTCCCCTTCATTTAGCCATTTTTATCTGAACTATGATCCTCAGACAGCAGCATCAGTGGCCCCTAGAAGCTTGTGAAAAACACAGAATCTCCAGCCTCTACCCCCATCAGACTTACTGAATCCTAATCTGCATATTTAACAATGCTCAAGGATTGTGTGTACATTAAAATCTGCACAGGTCTCGGTCAAGAAGCTCATAATGAGGTAAAAAGAGGAAGAAAAGGAATTAAAACGTTTTGCTACAATGATACCAAAAGGGCTGTAATTCCACCAGTGTGGTTGAGATAAAAGATGCAGATACGGTTGAGATAAAAAATTTATAACCCAACTGTAAATAGCTCACGCACTTACACTCAAGGAGAAGCACAAGAGACACAAGGTTGCACTGAGACCTCCAGAACATATACAACTCCTAGAAAGCATTTTTTTTTAATTTTTTTTAAGATTTTATTTATTTATTTATTTGTCAGAGACAGAGGGAGAGAGAGCGAGCGAGCACAGGCAGACAGAGTGGCAGGCAGAGGCAGAGGGAGAAGCAGGCTCCCTGCTGAGCAAGGAGCCCGATGTGGGACTCGATCCCAGGACGCTGGGATCATGACCTGAGCCGAAGGCAGCCGCTTAACCGACTGAGCCACCCAGGCATCCCTAGAAAGCATTGATTTTAATCCACCGGTTTGCTGAGTCTTGAGGATATGCCAGACTTATACCACTCCTCTCCTTGTTCAGTAAATCCTCTTAATGAGAGTACCTTCATATTCCCCCTAAATTGCTAAGCTCACCTATACTTTCAAGACACAAGTTTACTACTGCTCATCAAATTTTTGAAAGCCTATTACAACTGAAGAAAGGTCACTTGTTGGAAGCAAAGGCTTTTAAAAATGTCAGGCATTTGCAAAACCTCTGTAGGAATGTTTTCCTACTGCTTGACCAATATCCTCTCTCCACCTCACTCCTTAGGACCTGACCCACTAGGCACTGGTTCTGCTTCGTATGTTACTCCTAAATTCTCAGTTTTAATTGTGACAGATGCCTCCAGCTCTCTGAGTGACTGAGATCTGTACCCATACGTGATCTTTCCCCATCATTCTGTAATGTTTTAGTACTTTTCTGGGTTCACGTATAACCTTGTGTCTAAGAACGGCTAACCAACTAATCAACAAGAAAACCCTTTTGAATATTCTCTGAATTTTGGTCATAAGACATAGCTGCCTCCAATTCAATGTCAGAAGTCATCAATAAATTCTAAATCATTAAATCTAATAACTGCCATGGGCAGGTTACAGTATTTTAAAGTATTATTCTCCCCATGGAATTCCTTCCTCAGAATCCCCAGCACTCTCTTCCAGAATGTGAGTGGGTCACTCTGAGGGAAACAAAGATCACAAAAATACTTCACCATAACTTCAAAAACCACTCTTCAAAATGTCCAAACCATCTGCATGAACAAGCAGGAAAAGAGGAAAGAGAGGAGCTGTGTAACCAGGAAGGTATGAGACCTGAAACCAACATCCCCCCTAAAGCAAGTACCATCTATGGCCAGGCTTGCCATCCTCCAGACATATTTTCACTGATGCCACTGAGGAAAATCAACTCACAGTGGGCAACAGAGTGCCTGCTAATGTCCAATCCAGGATGACATTTGTCTATGTCCTATATCTCTGCTTCTCACCCCATGTACCCCACTCCACATAGGTAATCTCTTGGCTTACAATAAGGATGCTCATCAACCCCTGGAGATAAGGAATTCTTGAACACCAAGAGGAGGAGGTGGGAGCATGGGGAGAAAATCCCCATACCTGATCAGATGGGACTAGCTAGAACCAGTTCAAAATCCCTTCTTCAACCAGGACAATGTTGGAATTTGTAACCAGTGTTATTTTCTCAGATTGGCTACTCCTAAAATGTAACTTTATTGCCTCCTAACCATCCTTAAAACGTTCCCTCTCCTCATTGATCCTTACAAGCTCTATGTTTGCTCCTTCTATTTTTTTTTTAAGATTTTTATTTATTTGAAAGAGAAAACATGCACACACACGTGGGGAAGGACAAGCAGAGGCAGAAGGAGAAGCAGACTTCCCACTAAGCAGGGAGCCCAGTGTGGGGCTCAATCCCAAGACCCTGAGATCATGACCTGAGGGAAGGCAGACGCTTAGCTGAGTCACCCAGATGCCCCTGACACTTCCTTCTAAAGCACTGGCTGCTTCTGCCTCCTCTCACCCCCTACACAATTCCCAAGGCCTGCCTCCTGCCAGGGCCCCTCTCCTCACACTCTCCCTTCACCAACAGGGCACTATTTCTCCAAATCCTACAGTTCTTGGTCTTCCAAAGTCTCTCTTCTGATTTTTTGTTTTGGGGGGTTGTTTTGTTTTGTTTTTTAATGTGTGTGTTTCTACAGTGGTATTTGACTGATTTAAAGGTGAAATTTGAACAATTTAGTCTACAGATCAAAAGGACCAAGCAAGTAGGCAGATACGTAAAATGAATCCTACGCTGAAGAAGCTTACATTTTGGGAACAGACCTCAATTGTACCAGCCACATGTAAAATTCAAACAGGCTGAGACTTCAATGGTCAGACAGATTGGAAAATTGGAGTAATTAACTGGGTAATGTAGTAAAAGAAATAAATTCCAACAACTGAAGTTGGGGAAAGCTTTTTTTTTTTTTTTTTTTAAACTAAAGGCACTGAAGTTGCCAGTCTACATTGATCAAATTGACAGGAAAATTGCTCAATTCTCTATTTCCCATTTCCTGGTAAACACAGTGAAAGACATCCAGATGACTGAACAATTTCAGAAAGTGACTAAAGTATATACATTATCCTCAGACCTTAATACAATTTACATTTGTGCAAATGCCTTGCACATAGTATCAGGGAGAGATGACTGTGTTTGCCTAATGACCTCTGCCAAAGGTGCCCTATAGACAGTTTTTCAAGAATGAAAAGAGAAACCCTACACCTCTTTCTCAGCAGCTGAAGCTGGCTTAGGCCTTCCTTGGGGATTTTCTGGGTGCAGTAGACAGGGCTAGTTCTTTTAAAAGCAGCCTCATATCTCCTTAAGGCAATATTCCTAAATTTTCTCCATATCAAAACAGATATTTGGTGACCATCTAGACCAGGGATCAGCAAACTTGTTCTGTAAGGAGGAAGACAGTAAATACTTTAAGATCTGTGGGCCATACAGCCTCTGTTGCATGAACTCAGTTCTAGCACTGCAGTATGAAAGTAGCCACAGACAATACATAATTGAATGGGCATGCTATAGATAGGACTTTATCCCACCTAAATACAAGTATAATTTGTATCTTGACATGTGTACTAGAACAGAAACATTTCTCCTTGCTCCAAAGCATCAGTATATATATTATTACTATTTAATAATATATTAATATTAGTTATATATAATATATATATTGAGATTATTCTGCTAAAATGTATGGATAGGTAAAAAGCTTCTTGAATTTTTAAGCCACGCTACATTTATTCACATTCAAATACAGATAGTACTTTCAAAAAGGGAAGTTTTCATTTTTGTCATTTCCTTTTCTTGGAGGCATTGGGTGGAAAACCACTGGTTCACCATGATCCATCTCTCCGCTCCTTGAGCATACAGGAGACTCTATTTTCTAGTCTCCTGTAGCCAGTTACCAAATAGAAAAAAGCTTCCCTGAGGTCTCCTGGACCCCCACACCAGGCCAACTTCATAGGCATTTGATCTATACAATCACAAAGGAACCTATGCTCTGTGTTTGGTTCAGTGTTCTGCCATCACTATTTTGAAATGCTGAAGTTTTTGGAAAAAAGGTCCAATATTTCCAGTTTCCCCCAGGTTTCACAAGTTTACACCTAGTCCTGCCCACAGAGCTGACATTGCATGAGCTCCATATGAAGCCCGAGATTTTGAAGCTGTTTGTTTCTGCATCGCATACCTACCCTATCCAAACATAACCATGACACCCTTCAAGCCCTAGTAAGTGAAACTCTACCCCACTTTTTCCCTAAATGCACCTTCCCCTCTGAGACAGGTAAGTTCACTAGGCTGTCCCCACGCTCCCCCCAGTACTATTACCCACACCAGCATAACACTGACACAATTTATTGTCGTTATCTCCTAACCTGTCTGTCTTCCCATGGTGGGCACTCTGGATTTCCTCCACACACATTCCAACACTTCTAGAATAACTTCCTACGTAGCAGAAACTGGAAAGATAAAAACTACATTTCCCAGAGTTCTTTGCAGGTGAGAAAATGGATGTGGCCCAGGTGTTGCCAATTAGATATACCCTTGAAAGATTTGGAATGAAAAGAAGGCAATGCAAGATCCCTGAATGGTCCTGTTGTTATAGAAAAACTGAATATCTCAAAGGTCCTGGTAGATTTTTGCATGTGTGCTTGGGGAGATGAGATCTTCCTGCAAGCATGGATTTATTCTAGGGCAGCAAGGGCAGAGGCTCTTACCCACTATTGTGAAGTAGAAGCAGGGGGGCTTCCCCTAGAGCAAGGCTGTGGGTGGGCACTTCTCTTGGCATCTCTCATTCTTGGTGATGTGACATCAAAAACGGATTCCCAGGGCTTTCCAAAGACTTTTGTCAGCTACCTAATGCCCTCAAATAAATGTGGGGTTTTTTTGGGGCGTTCCCCCTTAGAGTGGACTCCGTTGCCCACAACATGAAGTTACACTTTTCCCCCCACTAGAGTAAATCTTTGAGGACACAGACTGAATTTTATATATTTTCAAAATCACCTCTTCACCTAGGACTAGCTTCATGTTTTGATACATAATAATGGTTCAGTAGACATTTTAGAGAAAAATGCAGACAGGCACATAGGAAGGAAGGAGGAAAGGAAAAGAATCCATTTCCAAACATTCACAGAATTGGAATACAAACCTGTCAATAAATGGCCCTCATATTTTAAGCATATTATAAATGTAATACATTGCTCTGATACATAGGACTTCAAACAGTCTCGTAGTTACAGAAAAAGTGATTATCTCAAAGGTCCTGGTGGATTGATCCTTCCGTGTCCTATGATGGTCTAAAGGTAAACACAAGCATTTGCTGTATTTCTGTAAAGTATCTATTTTAACAAGCTCTTTGTTTTCAATTCATTTCCCAGATAATAAAATTCTTAAAAAATGAAAATTATACAAATATAAAAAACCTGTGCTTTTCCAGAACTTGAAAGCCAGACTTTCATCAGGCATAGATGTATCACATTACCCACAGTAAGCTAAGCTACAGTCCCAGTCAGGGAAAGAAAATTTGTCAAAGTGATTCCACTGGAAGCCTCTTCCTTCCCCTGGGGCTCCTAAGAAGTTTGCTCACAGGCTGCATGGCAGCTTCTTGGGCAGTAGCAACACCCTGAGCTGCCCCATATTCTTCAAAAATCTGCAGTCAACACATTCAGCAAATAAGATAAAGAATTGGTGCTGCTCAGGCAAACACAGTCTTTGCTTTTCTGTATGTTCTCTTCAGTGTGGAATGTATTACTACTTTATATAGTATCAACTTCTTATTTGTAATTGTACATTCACTGGAAAGTAGGTCAAGACACACTGGAGCTTTCCCATTTCCCAAATACTATATGCCATGCATGAAAGTTGAGACTTATCAGGGTTGAAGTACAGGAAACGGGGGGTGGGGCTGAAACAAGGAGAAGATATGAAGAAATGCAATACATTTCCCTCTAAGCCCCTTCATAAATCTTCATCTTCTTTCCAACAAGCTCTAGGAAAATCACAGTTTCACTCCAGGACAGGGATGCTCATTACCCAAGTTCAAAACCTATGAAAAATTACAGTGGAAAAATCATTCACAATTGATTTATGGTTAAATTGAAAGAAGTGGAAGTGTTGGACCAATCACCTGCTTTTTAAATGTCTTTCAATCTCAACCCCACTCTAAAGCTTGGCTCCAATCTGCTTCTATAATTAGAGTACCAAAACACGAGGCATTAATATCGCCAACAGACCATTAATCATTCCAGCTACCTCATGATGGAGGCTGCAGCCATGGACGAGAGGCAGGGGTGAACAAATACAATAGTCATTGATCTCTATTTGAAGACTAGAGCAAGGCCGTTCGCTCCATGTGTGTTTGCTGGTGTCTGTCATGCTGGAATTGCTGTGTAGACTATCAGTAACAAGACCATTTCACTTTAACAGCCTGAAACAGAGACAGAAACTCTGCGTGTTAACCTGGTAATAAGCAAACTAAGATTTCAGGCACCTACACTTGGTTAATACTTAGTCCCTAATAGGTGACTGAAGAGCAAACATCATTTCCTCCTATGACCTCAAGTATCAGGAGAAAAATTGATGTGTGTTTACTAAAGGAGTCCAAAACTGTCCACTGGATTCTCTTGAATCCTTCATGAATAGACATGGTTTTCTTTGGTTTGGTTTGGTTTTTGAGAGCAGTAAAACCTCAATAATATGAATTGTTCTGTGGGTAGACCTTCTAAGCCATAGGGGGAAAGTAGTAATTAGATATGTTTTCCTTAAATAAGCGAAGTTCCCCTCCTTTTATGGTTTGTTACAAATACCTTAAGATTAGGAATCAACTCTAGCTCACCTGCTTCAGAGGGAAAGATAAAACCACAGGCATCTTAATATCCCTCATTTGTCCACTACAGATCCCAGTACTTGCGCATCCTGATAATTTTGAAGATGGAAGAATATAACACTTTTAAAGTAGCTTTGCAAAGTTGAGATCACTATGCAAAGCTAAACTTCTAGTAAGAGAAATAAAGTTAGAGTCCTTTAAAAGACCTGCATTAATTAATAGGTAAGGATGACTCCTTCTTAGCACATTACTAGTTTACAAATAGATGCTCAGATACCACTTGAAAATTCTCTTAACAGAGAACAACCAACTGTTCTAACTTGCCACAACTGACTAACTTATCATGCGCTCTCTCTATATATAATTGTTGCAATAATCCTCATGTTCAGATCACATGTGAAGTAGGAGTGCTTCAGTGTGCCTAAACAGCCCATGGTCACCCCAATGCCAAGTCAACACCTGCACTCTCCTATAGATAAATCCTGCAGAGAAGTACAAGTAGTCCCTTAAAGGGCACCTGGGTGGCACAGTCGGCTAAGCATCAGACTCTTGGTTTCAGCTCAAGTCATGATCTCAGGGTCCTGAGACCGAACTCCAGATCAAGCTCCATGTGCTCTGCAGGGAGTCTGCTTGGAATTCTCTCTCCTTCTGCCCACCCCCCGCTCATGTGCTTGAAATCTCTCACTCTCACATAAATACTACAAAAAATAAATAAATAAATAAATAAATAAAGTATTTGTGGTCCCTTGAAATTAGTCATCATAAGACCTTTAGAATTCTCCTCTCCAGGCATGAGTAGTAGAGCAGATTGAGTAACAGCCTCTTTCTGAATCTCTCACTATCCTCCTAGCGATGAGTAAGGACAGAACAGAGCTACTGGCATAGAAACAGAGTCTGCTGCTGGTTCTGATATTCTAGGTACCCACATGCTACTGACCCTGTGGCTAACCTGTGGCTAACCTGACAAAGATCTTCTAGAACTCCTTTAAATATTTCCTAGAACAGTGGTGCCCAATAAACTTGCTATGATGAAGTCCAATATGGGAGCCATGAGCCACCTGGGGCGGCAGGGGCTGGCCGGCAGCCTGAGCTCACAGGGTGGGATCGAGGTCAGGCATTCACCTCAGGCTCCTCCTTCCATGGGGAATGCACCTCTCTCGGCACGGCACTGCCCTGCGTTGCCCAGGAAAGGTGGCAGGAGTCAGGTAAAGCTGCCTTTCCTACTCTCTCCATCGTGTCTTGTCTTAGTTCCATGCTCCACCCAGGTACTATAATCTTTCACCTGGATTCCTTAGCCCTTGTGAAGGTTTTTTCATGTGCGGAGAGTTGTTCAAACGACGTCTCTGTGAGGGGAAAGCAGTGAAAACTCCCAATTCCACCATCTATCAGACATCACTCTCCAAGATGTGAAACACTTGGAATGTGATTAGTATGACCAAGGATCTCTTTTTAATTTAAACTTAAATAACCATATGTGGCTAATGGCCATGATATTAGCACTGCAGCCTTAGAGGGTTTTCCCAAAGCAATTCCAGTGTTGCCATTCTCCTTGTGTGACCTCAAAAGTTTCTCAATCTGTAGGAACCTCATCTGTAAACTGCTGGATTTAACAGTATCCACCATGGAAGGTTCTGGTGAGAATTTAAGATAATATACTAACTACTTGGAGTTGGCACTCAGGCTATTATCACTCACCATTTTCTACTTAACTCATTCCTGTATCACCATTGAGCATCATCTCCTCCAGGAATCTTTATTGGGTCTTAAAATTTGGCCTGAGGCCTCTTCCTAAGAGATCCTAAGGAACAGGCATCTCCTTCACGTAACTGTCTATATTTTCTCACTAAACCTTGGGCTGCCGATTTATCATCCTATCCTAACCATTAATGCCTAGAACACAGCAACCCGAAGTTACACTTGAAAGGCTCCTATAACAATGTCCAATGTGTCCCCACATTCTAAACATTCTGATTATTCCTTCTATGCTTGTGGATGCCTTGCCATATAATAGATGAGAAATGACTGTCTAGGACCCATTATCTATATTCTCGTCACAGAAACGAAATCTGGTTATATGTGAGAGTCAAATAACTCACTAAAAAGGGATTCATGGTGAAAGTACCCCAAGAAGATCTGCCAGAACTCCTACCATGTCAAAGAGGAGCTAAGAGCACTGTTCTGGGTTCTCCTGCTCAACCCTCTGAAGAGCACCAGGCCCAGTCAACAAGGCAATGGTCCTTCACTCCTCAGATCCAGAAGGCACCAGACCCTCAATCCAATCTACTTTGATACCCAGTGAACTACAGTGACTGCAAGCTGGCTGTCCTGTATACTCATAAAATTAATGCTGACTTCACCTCCACGGAGAACATGGTGCTCTCCTGGTTCAGACAGAAAACAAACCATAAAGCTAAACACAGAACCATGTGCAGGTTGTTAACCACAGAGTTTGGATCAGACATCTGCTCCTTTTTCACTCTTCAGAAATAAAATTGGACTTGGAAGAAAGTAATAAATTAACTAATAAATTAACTGAAAGGATGGCCATTCTGATGCCTTAGTATAAAACCCACCTCGTTATTTCATATAATAATAGAGGGCGATTATTATAGTGAATCTACATAAGACTCAGTTTCCACATATATACAATGGTAGTTATAGTACCTGTCATGCAAATTTGTGGTGAGCAGTAAAAATAATGCATTAAATGTCCGAAGGAGAGACTGAGGCTTTTATCATTCAGCCTTCCATGCCCACTGAATTCCTACATCACTTCTTCAAGTGATCTCAAAACTTGGAAAAGGATCCTGTGAGGATCCAAGACACCTGCATTTTCTCTATTTAAATATTGGTTTTGGGGCGCCTGAGTGGCTCAAGTCAGTTGAGTGTCCGGCTCTTGATTTCAGCTCAGGTCATGATCTCAGGGGCCTGGGACTGAGCCCCACATTTGGCTCCAGGCTCAGGAGGGAGTCTGTTTAAGATTCTCTCTCCCTCTCCCTCTGCTCCTCCCCCAGCTTGCATGTGCTCTCTCAAATAAATGAATACATATAAAATATGTAAAATATAATATAATATAATACATATTGAAATATTTATATATTGCTCTCACTAGACCTTGGCTATTTACCATTATTTCAAGCATCAATATCTAGAGCACAAGAGGAACTCACCATGTATTTAAGGAATGAGTGAGTAAGTCAATGAAGGAATGAAAGCATATGCCTTAGCCAATAATAGAACACATTTGGGAATGATATGTTCCACTGGTTAGAGTTCATATTCCTTTCCCCCTCAGAATCAGAATTACCTGGTGTGGTAGGCAAAACAATGGTCCCTCAGAGTTGTCCACAATATAATCCCCAGAACGTATGAATATGTTAGGTTACATAGCAAAAAAGTCTTAAGGTTGCAGAAGGATATAAGGTGGCTATCAGATGACCTTAAAATTGAGAGATTATCCTGGGTTATCTGGATGGACCCAACATAATCACAGGAATCCTTAAGAGGAGAAGATGGTATTAAGTCAGAGGTAAACAGAATTGCAGAAGAAGGTCCTGTGAAGCTGTTGCTGACTTTGAAAAGGAAGGAAGGAGGCCATGATCCAAAGAATGAGGGTGGCCTTTAGAGTCTAGAAGAAAGAAGAAACATGGGAATACATTCTCCCCCAGAGCCTCCAGCAGGAGCATAGCCTTGCTGATATTCTGATTTTTAACTCAGTGAGATGCTGTGTCAAGCTTCTAACCCACAACAGTTTAATAACATGTTGTTTAAGCCACTAAATTTGTGGTAATTTGTTATAGCATCAAAAGAAAATAATCCACTTGGGTAATTTAAAAAAATATTAATGCCCAAATCCCACTCCAGAATTCAGATTCAGTTAATCTGGGATGTTGCCAAGGCACTGGACTTTTTTAAAGTGCTGCAGGTAAGTCAAATATGAAGCAAAGCTTCACAATCATTTAATTATCCACTAGTATTTAGATATTCTGTCTCTCTCTTTCAGACACAATACACACACACACACACACACCCCTGCACCCCCCGCCCCATAATCAGCCAAGTACCATGTTCAGCTTGAGATAAAGCATGGGCTGAGCAAATAAAATATTCCTTGATTTTTTAAATAGAAATGTGATGGTCCTGAATAGTGTTTCACTTGGCCATTACAACAATCCTGTTGGGTCAACAGGAAAGAGAGCACGATCTAATTCATACAGGAAATAAATACAAGGTTAGTTGCAGAGGTATTTAGTGGATTCTCCAAATCTGGGAGTTAAGTCAGCAAGGAGCCCACACTGAAACCACCTGATGCCCAGGATCTTAAAAATGGAAATGCCTAGGACACTTGAAATTGAGAATTTCCCCTATGGAACCTACCACTGGTACCATGGCCAGCAATAACCAAACTAGGAAACAAATGACATGAACAAAATTTATTAGAACTATTTTCACAGTCTTGACTTTGAGACTGTGTCTCTCTTGCCTTTGGTTCAATTTAGTAATGTATTTCTGAATCAGCTCATGAGTAGTCCATGGAATTTAATCTTTTCACCTAAATCAGGTGTTAGCAAACCACAGCCCGCAAGCCAAATCTGCTCCCGTTTTTGTAAATAAAGTTTTATTGGGACACCACCATGATTAACTTTATATATTATCTAGGGCTGCTTCCTTGCTACAAAGGCAGAACTGACTAGTTGTGACAGAGACCATATGGTCCACAGTGCTGAAAATATTTTTACCATCTGACTCTTTAGAGAAAAACTTTGCCAACCATTGCCCACATCAAGTATGGGTCCTTGACTTTCCCATTGCCACTACTGTTATTCTTAAGCCTATTAACTTCATAAGGACAATTTAAAGAGCCTGGTAGAGGTATCCAACAATAACAGTTTGTGGGTATAGATAGAAACACCTATGACTGATTTTTTAATAATAATTTTAATTTAACCAGTGATTTAGTTCAGAGAAACTCAATATACTTTGAACATTATCTCATTTTTTCTGACACTTTTTATTAGAAAAAAAATTGGGATAACCAATACATTAAAGACATCACTTAAATCATTTAAGATATCATCAGTTCCTTTGTGCTTTCTCCCACTGTCAGTGTTTTGAGGATTAATTGCTCATTTGTGCATAGTACTGTACAATGCAATTTAAAAAGACATGGTATTTGCCTTCTGGGAGCTTACACAATCTGAGACAGGCAAGGATGGCAGAGAAAGAGTGCTCCTTAGGGGGAGAACTACACAAATCCCGTAAAACAAACAATCATTAATGTAATATAATCACAAAAGGTGAGTCCGGATTTTAATGGGAAGGCAAATAAACAAGTGCTCATGAAAGTAACCAACTCTTCTAACAAACTCTTCTAATTATTTAATGGAAGCTTTCCTGGAGATGAAGTTGTAGATAAAGTGATTAAGGTGACCTGAGAAACAATTCTAGGCATATGGCTTAATTATACTTAAAGGGGCTAATTAGATGTAAGCTTTGGTACAGCAATTTACCCAGGAAAACTAAGGAAAGTCAAAGGTATTCTAACATGATCCAACGTTTGAAGGGAAGACAAGGCTGTACACTTAGGATGGCAGAAATGGAGCATAAGCACCCCCTGTGTCCTCACCCACTCCCACGGCAGTCGTCACTAACTGATCACAGCATTCTTCCCAGCTACGCACAGACACAGCCTTCTATGTCCTTTACGTCACAGCACTCTGAGTGGCTGCAACACTGAAAAGTGATGAGAAGTGGCCCTTAAATTAAAAAGGAATGATACCACTTCTTTGAGTTTGTATTCATTGGACAATGAGGGATGAATAACCAGTTGCCTTGATCTGCACCTCTTCCCCCCCAAATTTGAAAAGGATAAGTGAGAATCTATACAGTGTTCTTAGATATCACTTTTTAAAAAAAAAAAACAAAACAGCAACATTGGAATTTGGGGTCTCTAGAGGAAAAAGCTAATCAGAGTGAAACCTAGTGCTGTGAAAAGAGAAAGGAAATCGATGCCCAAGAGTGAGCAGAGGCAATCCCAAATTACTGAGCACATAGTGGATATTGTGGGGTGTGGCCAGATCCTTTCAGGACAGAGGCACTCAATTCCTCAGCTGTCAGAAGTGCTGCCCACTCTGTAACTCACAGCTGTATTCCTCTCCAGCAGCTGCCCTCCATCAAAGGCAACTGCATACTCAAGGTAACACCACCTCCCCTAGGTAGTCCCCACCTAATGACTGTTTGAGGTAGTAACAGTGGTTGGGCCCCTTTTGATAATTCTGAAGGGTCATCCTAACTTCAGTCTCCCTTTGGGTTTGGTTGAGGCTTCGGCTGCAATTGCGTTGCAGTTCAACTTTTCCTTCTGCTGATCCTGCCACCTTCACTTCCTTACAAATGTGGCTCCAGAGACCACTGCCCCAAAACATCTTTGGCATGTAACTCTCCACCTCAGAGTCTGTTTCCAGGGAAACCATGTGAGACAGAGCACTTTCTAAATGGGGAAAACACTCAGGTACTTTTTTTTAAGGTCTCTCAACAATTCAATGAGATCCTTGTTACGATAACCATTTGAAAGATGGCTGAAGCTCTGAGGTTAAGTCACATGCTTGAAGTGCTAGAGCCAGGAGTTGAACACCCAGCGAGGTGCTACACTGTTCAGATCCAAGACTGATTGGTTGGCAGGGCCACAACAAGAACTCTAAATATCTGGGTGAGCCGATGAGACCAGAGGGGTAAAGAGTGCAAATGTCAGAGAAGGCACTAGGCTGAAGTCAAGAAAAGACAAAAGGTTGAGCCAACAGTGGAAATGGGTAGAAACTCGAAGCAAGACAAATTTGGAGACAGGAAATGTTGGCCTTGAATCTCAGTTATGCTCTTTATCCATGCGTAATCCCAAGCATTTGTTTGTATACAAAAAAAATAATGACAATGATAATAGCTACTGTTGATGGGAAGCGGCTTCTAGGCAGACACTGTGCAAAGTTTTACATATACAACCCACATACATATAGTACATGTTTCACATACATGCTACCCATATATTTACGTATATGATCCATTTTAAAATCCCCAGCATTGCTGTGGACAAGTATCATGAGCACATGTTTGCAGATGAGTACCACAGACTCAGAAGACTGGAGTGACTTGTTCACGGTCATGCAGCTGAGTGCAAAATTCAGTATTCAAACCAGGGTCAGTCTAAGTTCATGATACTTCCCTTACATTACAAAAAGTGAGTCCTAATGGAATTTTATGAATCTGATATAATAAGAGTAGCTAACGTAGACTGAACATTTTCTATCAAACAGATATTTTCTATGTCTTAAATCTTTCTAACACCCCTATGGGATAGGTACTGTTATTATCTTCATTTTACAAAAGACAAAAGAGAGACACGGAGAGGTAGAAAAAAACCTGCCCAGTCATATAGCTAGTAAGGACAGCACTTGACTCCAACCATCTAACTCCAGTGTCCTTGTGTGACACACCAGAAGCTGAGGGAACGGAGTGGGGGTTAGAGACAGTCCCTTAAAATAAATAATAAGTCAAAACTTGCTCTCGAGTTTGTGACTTGAAATCTGAGAGAGATATTGTGATGCAATCCACTGTGATGAAGAAACTGGAATTGGGGGAAAATAATCACAGAACAAAGAAGATGAAGTAAGTACCTTCAACCAGTTAAGTTTGGGTAGATTAAAAAAATATGCCATTAAATTTTTTTTTGAAGATTTTATTTTTTTAAAGTAATCTCTACACCTAGCATGGGGCTCAAATTTTCAACTCTAAGATCAAGAGTCACTCTACCAACTGACCCAGCTAGGAGCCCCTGGAATTTTATTTTATTTTAAATTTTTTTTAAAGATTATATTTATTTATTTGACACAGAGAGAAAGAGAACCTGCATGAGTGGGGTGGTGGGAGTCACAGTGGGAGAGGAAGAAGCAGACTCCCTGCTGAGCAGGGAGACCCACTCGGGGCTCCATCCCAGGACCCCAGGCTCACGACCTGAGCCGAAGCTGGATGCTGAACTAACTGAGCCACCCAGGTGCCCCTGGAATTTTATTTTATTTTTTTAAGATTCTATTTATTTATTTGACAGAGAGAGAGACAGAGAGCACAAGCAGGCAGAGAGGCAGGCAGAGGCAGAGAGAGAAGCAGGCTCCCCACTGAGCAAGGAGCCCGATGCAGGGCTCGATCCCAGGACCCTGAGATCATGACCTGAGCTGAAGGCAGCGGCTTTAACCCACTGGGCCACCCAGGCGCCCCTGGAATTTTATTTTTAAGTAGTGTTTTATTAGCTTCAGAGCTTCTTCTATATAAAGTACACAACTTAAGCAGGACTGGGTCAAGATGACCACTCAGGGGTGGCCAGGGACTTGGGTATCACATAAAAGTGAGCAGCAGCCAGACCCAGAGGAGAAGGTGACAAGTGGAGAGACCCTGGAACAGAGGAGCCCACATCAAGGGGAATGAAATTGTTAAAAAAAAAAAAAAAAGCCTCCTTACCACCAGCCCCTCCAGCTGGAGAGGGAGGAAGATACATAAAAGAGGACTGTGCCCTGGAACCCAGTACTCAGTGTGTCTGAAGGCAAAAACAGCCTGGAACTTCCACTGATTTAATGGCCTTTCCATTAAATATATTAAGAGGTAGTTCTCATTTTTTCCTTCAAATGTCTCCTTCCAAAACAAATCTGTGGTTATTCCTGTCCCAAGCCTGACATCACCTCTGGCACCTTAGTCATTGAGAAAAGAAAAAAAAATTAAAAATTAAAAAAGCCTCCTTACCACCAGCCCCAGGGACCGTAACCAAGACTTCCATATCACCATGCTTCCTATGGGTCAACTCCTTCTGAACCCAGTCCCGAACTGTTGGTTGATCCTTGCCTACTAGCTCTTTGAGTAGCTCTCGGAAGTGTCTCCCACACCACAGAGGCTCTCCTTGGGTGGCCCTCTCTGTATGGCCTCTGCTCTCTTCCTGATACTTGAGCAGAAAGAATGAGACAACATTCTCTTAGAGGCCCCTTCATCATTTACTTTCTCTCAACTCAGCATTACGTGAGTCCATTCCTCTTCTTCCTCAGATATTGGTGACTCCTAGATTTTTAAACACTGTCCCCTTCTCTTCTTGCCCTCCTCCTGAAACCCATCTGAGTGGGAATCACCAGCCCATGACTACCATCTGGAAAGAAGTGCCCTAAAAGCTGCTGCTTCTCGCCCTCGCCCCATGCCGGCATTCGTCTCCCCACCGTCACTTTGCATTATCGCTCCTCGGTATGACCACCACCTCTAGACTCACGGACACTACCTCAATCCATCCAGTTTGCTTAAAAAGGCCACGGACATCTTAGCTTTCCTCAGATCCTCAGAGAATGAATCCCTGTCTCTCTCATTTACCATGAAACCCTGAGACAAAGCAGTCTGAAGACTCAGTTCTCTCCAGCTTTGTGAAGCCCCATGTCTCTTGGCTCCTATTCCACTGCCCTCCCTACCAAGGCCTTCTTCCACCTTTAGAGAGGGTGATGGCAAATACTCTCATGTCCTTATTCATAACAATATGTTCTCTAGAGAGCAAATAGCTTGATCTGGCTCAGAAATACCATTCAGTAAGATCTCTCCACGCATATATTCAAGGCATAAAGCTATATCAACTCATGTTGGCAAATAAGCATGAGTGCCTTATAAATAAAAGATATTGTGCCCCTGTGCTTTGTGAGTCAGACATGATGGCCTAACAATTCCTCGGGTCTGGTTTTGAAAAATGAGGTCACCAAGTGGTTAGAGGCACCTCTGGGTCTAGCTGCCTGTGGCCTAAGTGCCAAGAGAAAATCCAGGCATCTACTGAAACTGAATGGGCACCAGATGCCTGCCTGTCTGATACTACCCTGTGTGCTCACCGGGTGGTCCTGGCTACCTCAGTCCAGTTCCCTCAAATGATCTGGCTCAGATGAAGAATAGGTCATAATGGGAGACAGGCCCTAAGGTCTCTGGCTTGATAGGATTAGTGGGGATCAATCCAGAGTCACTTTCCAGAACCACAATGTTTCAGAGGAAATTGCCAAATGATGAGCTTCCTCCTGGAGTGGAAAAGGGGATGGGAGACCATAAAATCCAGAAGCTGAGGGTTGGGGAAGCTTCAGTGAGAAAGTTATTCTATTTCCCAGAACACATGAGAAATATAGATGAGAGAAAGCAGCATAATGGATGAGCGACTCCCTACAGCCTCGCATAGCTTGTGTTAGACAAGGAACTGGGACAAAAGCAGGATCTGGGAACCAAATCAAACAAGACCAGCTCCTCCTGCATTTTAAATCAACCAAGCGTTTAAGTTAATATCATCTAGGACACTGGGGCATTGTTGAATTTAAATAAAAATCAATGTGTTTTGCAGAACATTTTCCATAAAATTATGAATCTGGAAGAACAATCAGTCATGGGGAAGACAATTAAAGAGACTGAGAAGTTTGTTGGCTTTAATCTCAACCACTGTAGAAGAAAAAAGAACATAGAAAATTCTTCTCATATTTAAAATTTAGGAGAGGCCAAAGGAACTAAACTTGCTTATCCTTTATAAAACAGTGCTCCAAGGTAAGGCATGATAGATAACGCCATATAAATATTGGAAAGTAAACAATGCTGAAAAAACAAAGAACTACTTCTACCAATATTGGCTTTGAGACGAGAAAACGGCTGAGGCAGACAAAAGATTCTCTGTGCAAAGCCACTTGTCTTCCTACCCCTTCACTAAAAAGCAAACAAGGCTTTAGAGTAACACGGACAGGTGTGCAACTTATCACCTGGCAAGTTAGGAAGCAGTATGTGGCCTCCAACCAGCTTTATCCCCCTGACAAAGGCTAATGCTCCACCGGTAAGCAACTGTATTGGCATACCAGGCACCAAAGTGCTTATAAAAATGAAACAAAACAAAACTTCTGAACTACTTGGAAAATGGTTGCTGTCCCTAAGTCCCTCTGGTGTTCCCCTGCCCTGACTGCCCTTGGACTCTCTTTTGGAACTTTCTGTACCTCCCTATGATTCAGCATCTAAAATGTTAACAGCTGCCATATCAGATAGCTCCCAGGCCCCTGCTTCAGGTTTAAGCCTTGAGACTGCTTGGTATTCATGCCTTAACATTTATTGAATATTAAATATCATCTCTATCCTCTTTCCTTGTGATGCACAGATTAGTGGATCATACGAAGTTATTTCTTCCCTAGGCAAAACCACCAGCTCACCGTTCCTCAGATCAATCTAGTGGAGATATGGTTTTCAAAGTATCATTTCAGATGGTTCCTCTCCTGCTCCAGCCCCCAAGAATGCAATAAGCATCACCCTAAGAGTACAGAAGCCCAGACTTGGCATCCTAACAACTGGGTTCAAATGAAGACCAGATCTTCCACTAGTTTTGTGTCCGTTCTACAGCCATGTCCCTGAGCTTTGGGGGCTTTGGGTTTGTTTGGTTTTTTTTTTACCTGCAGCACTGAATTACAGTCAAGAACTGTGCAGGGTTTGGACAGGATTAAAAATAATATGTAGAAAATGCCAAGCACAGTTCTGGGCACCTGGCAGGCATTTAATAAAATGTTCTAATATTATTACCACACTAAACAGAGTGTGAGACAGGAGATCTGGAGCTAGTACTTACATCTATCTCTATACTCCAAATTCTATTCCTTTCAATTCCCCAATTTTTTGTCTAGTGACGCCTTATTTTTTTCCTAAACACTTATTTTATGTGACATCCATCAGCCCTCAGAGCTCGCATGGACAGTTGCTGCTCTGTTGGGAAACCAGGCACATCCAGGTAAGAGCTGATGTCTCCATGCCCCCTGCGTCCATGGTGTGACAACTCCAGGACCTCAGGGGCCCCATACTGGGGGGCATCTATAACCACCTCCCCAAAGATGAAAGACAGACTGAAATAATACTTGAGGCTGGTACTCAGTTGACATTGGTCTCGGTGATGCTGCCACTGAGACTCCTCTGAATCAAGATCTTTCTGAGAACTGGCAGCCAAACTCCAGGAAGATGTCCTTGCAGCACAAGTACTCGGCGCTTGTTGGGTCCTACCTGAGAGGCAAGCCTCCAGGCTACACATTCTTGGGCCCCCTGCAATGTTGGTTGCCTTCCGGGATGATGCTACGAAACTCTATTACAAGACCAGGACATGATGAGCCGCTGACGACACACTGTTGTCTGGACAAGCTCAGGGCCAGCCTAATTTACACCGAATTTTGATATACCATAAGCTGTTTGAGAGGCAGGCCCCAGGGGGTTATTTTTTAAAACTGCAGGGATAGCACTTATCCCCTATTGGGCATGTTTTGGGGGCTATGCACTGTGCTAATTATTTTCCATATTTCATTTACCAACCACCTACAACATAGGCATTATCTCAGTCATACCTATAGGGAAACTGAGGCCCAGAGAGGCTAAATCAATTTGCCTTGAATCACATAGCCGAGAATAAACACAACCGGGATGCAAACCACATCTGTTTTACCTCAGGAGCCTGTGCCCTCTTCATTGTGTGACGCCTTCTACCCGCCTTTACCTCTGCCACTGAGGCAGAAATCGTGGCCTCCACGTCACAAGAAGAAACCTGAGAGAGGTCCACGTTTCTGAGAAGTCAAGACAGTAGAAAAGCCCAGACACACTGTCTCCCTCCAGCTGAACGCCTGCAGGGGTACAAATACTGAAAGTGGAAGGTTTAACATTTATTCCATTTAAAAAACAATGAAGCAGCCTTGGTGGGAGGGCAGGTATGAAGACTGGGAGATGAGTGAACAGGGTTCAGGAAATGAGCAGGCCACCTGCAATAGGCCTATCCTCTCCATCTTCTTCAGAAAAGTCTCCAGGGAAATATCAGTCTATGAGGTTTCCCCAAATCAAGTTTGCCCTCAGTCTTTGATATTTTTTTTTTTTTAAATGGGCCACAAATCCCCAGCTCAACAGTGTAGCTGCAGAAAGAAATTTGTCATCTCTTGGCCGTGGCGGATAGACTTCGGCTCATCTTCTCTTCTCCAGTCTTTGGGGACAGATCCAAGATCTTGCAATTTATTTTAATCATGCAAACTCCCTTCTTCCCTTCATTTCTGACATGATCAGTTCAAGGAGTTTGCAGCCATCAGTGCAAGAGGCAATGTGCCCCATCTGATAGAAAGAGTCAATATTTGTAAACAGTTAACATGCGACTCGAGCAGTCAGGAAGAAATTGAGGCTGGAAATAGTAAATGCTGCCTGCTGCAGATATCCTACAGAAAGCTCTCTGGGTCCTGAATTCAACACCTTTATTTCAAATAAGCAAGGCAACTGCCACTGTTTGAGAATATTAAAAGAGTAAATAATGACACCTTTACAAATTCAGCAGGTCCTCCCACCAAGGGGCTTGAACATAACTGCCATGAAGCCATCCCACACATAGCGGAAGAAAATAAAATCACCGCTCTCACCATCAAAATAAATCAGCGGGCACTCTTACAAGGGTGGTTTCGGGGGAAGGAAGGCACTTTGCTTGTTAAGAAGCTAATATCACATAAAATTTAAATTTAAAAAAAAAAAAGGACAGAATTCCCTTCCAAAGCAAAGATTTCTCAAAGAGATTGAGAGAAGATTCTGGACCAGTTTTGCCTATTAATACATCTAAGAAGGCCTTGGCTGCCATAGTTATGATGGGAGATGCATCTCCACACTCCCCAAGCCAACATGGGACTCAGTCCTGGGCCCAGGCCAGATGATGCTGGCATTCTAACCCTCATGCACCACCATAAATGCACATCATAAAACTCAGAGCTTTGCCATTCCTTAAACATTCTAGTCATTCTGAGCTCCTTTTAAGAGTGGTAGCTTTAGGGCGCCTGGCTGGCTCAGTTGGTTGAGTGTTCGACTCTTGATCTTAGGGTTGTAAATTCAAGGTCCATTGGGTGTAGAGATTATTTAAGAATTAAAAAAAAAAAAAAAAAAAAAAAACTTAAAAAAAAAAAAAAGCCACAATGGTTGCTTTAACTAAGTGGGACCCTTAGACCCAGAGTTCTAGAAAAAAACTTCGTGTCTGATACAGTTTCGAGATGGTTGAGTTCACTTCAGATAGGAAAAACAGAAAGGCACAAGTGGGAAAAAAACTCGCCTAGGAGCTCTTAGGAAGTTTTAAAATACAACTGTAGTAAATATCAAAGAGTCTAGAGTGGAAGAGTATCCATATGAAAAATAATTGAGTTTTCCTCATCTTCTTAATAAAATAAGCCTATACCTCACTGAGATAGACTTTTAAAAGACCTTTATAAATATGTAAAATCGACTTTTGCCTAATTAGGTACTTGATGGCTACAAAATTCACCCACCAATATCAACTTTCACCAATATTTATCTCAAAAAGCTTATTGTCTCATTAAATTCCCATGTTTTCCCATATATCAATCCTCAGATAGTCTTGACATATATAAGACATCTGTCCTTTGTTTTCTTTCCATAGAACTGCACAGTCAAGTGCCTTCCGGACTCCTCCATGTGGCTAATTACTTTCCAAACTAAACATGGCCAAAGGGCATTCTTGACCCCATCCCTCTCAGCCCA
Organism: Mellivora capensis; assembly: GCA_004024625.1. Taxonomy (NCBI): domain Eukaryota; kingdom Metazoa; phylum Chordata; class Mammalia; order Carnivora; family Mustelidae; genus Mellivora; species Mellivora capensis. Next base: position 51,368 of record PISX010008713.1, on the reverse strand, counting down.
TCCTTCAGCCTTCCTCACCAAAGAAGTAGTATGACCACCATCAATCTACACAAAGAACAGCAATCAGCCCTGATTCTGATTCCTGCCTTCTGCTTACCCCTCACCCCCACCGGCACCTCCCACTTCTCCAGGAATCTTGTCAACTCAATAAATAAATTTCAAAATAAAATCAATCTCAAGCAGAAGCACTTCTTTTTTTTTCTAGTGTCAGCATCTTAGTTCAGAACAACATGGCCTCTCAATTAAACTGGTGCAACAGTCTCCTCATTTATCTATTTCTAATCTTTCCCCTTCCCAATACCTTCAATATTTATTAATGACAATCTACATATATATGTATACAGTGTGTGTGTGTGTATATATATATATATATATATATATATATATATATTATAACATTTGATCATATCACTCTCCTTCTTACAGACTTTCACTGGATTCTCCTTCTCTTATAAAAAGGTTCCATATCCTTACTGCCAACTTGAAGACCTCCTGTGGACTTGCCCTTCCAAAGTCTTCATTATCACCTCACATTATGTACTGCTTCCCCTCCTACTCCCCGATTGGGCTAGCCTGGCCTTCTTGCTGTAGCTTGAATCATAGTTCATGGCCTCACACTTGCTTTTTCCTCTACATGGAATACTTGTCCCTTGGCTGTTGATAATCCCGCTTTCATCCTTCAGGTCTCACCTCAGTCTTTCCTTACTAGTTTTGCCTTCTCCCACCTCAGCAGCTTTCTATCACATGACCCTGTGCCTTCATCCTTAGAACTTCCAGTGCTCTGGAACTGCCTTGTTCAAATGTATTTACTTGCCCCCTCTTCCTTCCCAACCATGGAATATAATCTTCTGAGGGTCAGGGTCTTGTCAATTCCATCTACCTTTGTATCTTCTTTCTCCAGAACAGTACCTGGCACAAAGTCAGTGCTCAATAAATATTCATGACCATCATTCTCTCAGGTTCTTATGATTACCTAATGTACTGTTTCCTGTTTTATGGTGAATTGTCACCCATGCTGGCAGAGCTCTCTCTCATTATACCTCAGCAACAACCCCACCCTCCAGCTTTCTAATAAGATGCTTCTAATCATTTGTGATCCAGAAAAATAGATCAAAAACCCATTAGCACTGAATGCAGCATAAGAGCAAATACGCTCTGAATGAAGAGCTAAGTAAGGAGTTTTCATTTAGTACCTTATAACTTCATGACACCTATTTTAGCTACTCAGGACATTCTTTTTGCTTACATCACATTTATGGGTAGACTTAAAAAGTATGGCAATGGCCTCCAGAAAAGAAATCATTCTAGTGGTAGTAGTGATAATAATAAATTTAATAATAATTAATAATCATAATAACATCTATTCACATTTACCAAGCACTTACTGATTGCCAGGTACTTTCATAATTGTTTTATACATTCTAACTCACTCACTCTTCATAAGAACCCAGGGATGGAAGTACTGATATTATCATGTTGATAATACAGATGAGTAAACTGAGACACAGAGAGATTAAATACAGTAAATTTCCAGAGGGAATGTCAGTTAAATGGCAGAGAAAGAATGTGAACTCAAAACAACCTCAATTTAAAAGACACACTTATAACCACTACCTCCCAGTGAGCCATTACTGACTTAAAATTCCCCAGATTAATATTTTAACTGTTAATATATGAACGGTTTAACCATGTATAAATTAAAAGTAATGATATTTTAAATGAATTTATAAACAAAAACATTTAAGTCCATTAATCACATTCTTTGACTTTTAGAAATGTTTAAAATAACAGAAAAAGATTGATAAAAGGATGTATAAAAAAAGTAAAAGTAATCAAAAGCAGGAGCAAGAAGAAACAAAATAGCACCTCTCTATACACAAAGTTCATCACGAACCACTGTTTCAAAAGAAATACTTTTCTGTCACTTTTGAAACAGAAAAGATATTACTACTATGGTATTGATTTTAAAAACATTTTGAATCTCTAATTTGCATATTCCAAAATTAAATTCTAGAAGAGCTGATCTCGTTCCTTACTGCGTGTCCTTCACATTTATGAGTATGCACTCAAGGAATGCTGGTTGGATAACTCAAGAGGATGCCACCCAAGATGGTCGTGACTTGAGAAAAGCATTTGGCAGAGCTTTATCATTCCTGGTGACACACTGGAGACATGCAGACTCAGGACAGTGGGAACCTATCCTTACCTGACTTTCCAGAAAGTAGAGCATGGGTCTAAGGGAAATAGAAGTGAGCAAACTGGGGAGTGCCATAGATGAGGGAGAACCAACACAGCACCCACCCAGTCCCACCACTTGTTTTATCTGATGCTACTCAGACCATGCCCAGGGGAGAAAGAGGAAAGAATGTATCTTCAGGCTTCAATCTCCCTTCCCTTAAAACTTTGTTCCACACAGCAGAAAAACCTCCTGTTTCCAAGCTGACCATGCATGGGCAAGATTGTGGTCCTCAGGGCATCTCAAGCCTCAGTGTCAACAGGAATGTCTCAGGACAATCATAACGGGAGCCACAGTCAGGTGGCTCCTGTATGGAGCCAATATGAGTCCACACTCAGCAGGTCAGAATAGCAGTTGGAAGAAGTGCTGGGGTCAACAGGATCTGGAGTGGTTCACAAGGGCCCTGAGAGCTGGCAGGGGGTGTTTGTAACTGGTTGAATCATGGGGCCCCAAGAGAGCAGAGGAGCAGACCAGCTACGGTCTGGAGGGGAACATGCACTAGAAGGCTTGCAAGGAGATACTGTTCAGCATCTTCATTACCTACTCAGATGAGAATCACAGAAAGCAAACTCAATGACCATTCCGATGTCACAAGATTGGGAAAGAGAACTAGCAGATTGAGTGAGTGAATTAAAATTCTAAAGATTTTGACGGGCTGGAATAAGTGACAGCTACTAAGATGAAATTTTAAAAGGGAAAAATATTGCTTGGGTGGGTTCCCTAGCTAGAAGATGAGTCACCAGCAGGAATGAACATCCGCAGGAGGGGGGAAATCATGGAAAGAGAATGATCCCCTCTAATTCTTCTACCTGAGGGGCTGGACGGGGGACACCAGTGAGAATACTGTGGCATGCTAAGAACCCATGTCTCCCCTCCTGTAGATACGAATTCCCTGGGCTCTTTATGCCATCGAGTAGGCAAATGATAATTGCTTACTGAATTAAAAAAAGTAAAAGAATACTATAATGAATTCCTATATGCCTATCAGCTAGATCTGAATTGTTAACATTTTGCCATGCTTTGTATATGTGTTTTTGTGTGTGTTTGTCCCAAGAATTTGAGAGCAGCTCAAAAAATTTCAACATACATTGCATAACAACAGTATCATTATCACGGTAACAAGATTTTATCAATTAACCTAATACTCTAACAATATTCAAAATTTAGTTCTTATTCAAAGTTCCCCCATTTGGCCCATAAGATCTCTTATGGCTTTCCTTTTTTCACACTAAACCCAGTCAAAGTTCCCACAGTCTCTTTGGTTGTTTTATCTCTAGTAATCTAAAGGAAACTCTGTATTTTTTATTTGGAATCTGTCTGAATGTTTCCTTTCAGTGTCATTTAAATGATTCCTATATTCTCAGTATTTCCTATAAATTAGAAATTATGTCTAAGTCTTGATTAAATTCACCTTACCATTTCTGACAAGAATGCCTCATAGATGATGATTTTTCAAAATATTGCCTCATGTTAGGAGGCACATCACTTCTGCCTGTCTCACTATTAGTGATAAGTTTGACTGCATGGATAAAGCAGTCACTATAAGATCTCTCCCTTCTAAATGCTGTGTTTTTCCTTTTACAATTAGCAAATGATCTGCAGTATCATCACGCTTCCAGTCAGTCAGCATGAGTATACTTTTTCCCAAGAATACTTTATATAAAGGTTTGAATAACCATTGACAATCCTTGTCTGGATCAATTATTTCATAGGGACTATAAAAATGGAGATTTTCTAATTCTATCATTACTTCTTCACTTATCAGCTGCCATTCCCCATTAAAGAGCTTTCCTTCATCAAGTGCAGATGATTACAGCTCTTCCTAAAAATTGACATTAGGTGTTTATATCTTCCTCATATCTGAGACCAAATAATCTATGGACTAAAACAGGGTTGGCAGGCATTTTTTTGCAAAGAGCCCACTAGCAAATATTTTACAGTTTCCAGGCCATTCGGTCTTTGGTTGCAACTGTGCAACTCTCCCACTGTAGCATGAAAGTAGCTATCGACAACACATAAATAAATGGATGGGGTTGTGATCTGATAAAACTTTATTTACAAAAATAAATGGAGGGCCACGTTTGATACACAGGCCATCATTTGCTCACCTTGGTCTATAACAGTATCCTTTATTTTTGATATATTTTATTTGTCCTACTGTGCAGCTTTCAAAGTATTTCACATACATCATTCAGTCTGTTCACAACAGCCATGTCACAAAGATGGGGCATATGACTGCTATTAAATAGATGAGGCTTAGAAAGGGTAAAATGGGGCCAAGAACCTAGATTTTTCAACAACTTGCCTGATGCTTATATTCCCATTGTCTCCCTTTATGTAGCTGGATATAGACCCCAAACCTACCATCACGAGCAACAAATGTAATGCCCCAAAGATTTCTGAAAAATTAAAGGTCAAACACTCTAATCGCTAAATTATGCTTTCCGCAGAGACTTAGCTATTGATTTGCCAGAATGAAAAATAAACCATCACAGCATAAACATACTCTGAAGACTACAGTTATGTTTTCATTTCCATGAAACGAAAACAAAATTTAAAATGTTCTGAAATGCATAACCCAGGTGGAAATTAATGTCTGGGCTTAGTTTGTTAATAGAATATAAATAAATAGAGGGGCAAACCCTTCCACATTGCCATTAACTTTGCCACTAAATCTATCAAAATGTCAAAAGCCACAGTTTTCCTCCCTAACGCATTAACAGGTGGTAAAATATACATAAGCACATCCAGCACTGTAAAGTGCTACCTCATCATCCCTCAGTATTATTGCTGCCACCGCCGTTTGTTAAAGACAGAAGCGATCCTGAACTGGTTAGACAAAATGCGTATTTTGCCTAACCGACTAGGCTCGCATCCATGCTGGGGAGAAAAAACTGTATTTAAATATATGGTAATAAGTTCCAAATCTGGCTTGTTATTGAGTCTCACCAACAAACAGAACATTTAAGAGACCAGATTCCCTCTCACCCCCACCTTTTTTTAAAGGCAGAATTTGTCTTGAATTCCGCGGGGAAAGACCAGGTTACTTAAAGTTGGAAAAACCTTCATCATCTTATATCCCACTTCCATAAACTACCGTCAAAGTTTCCGGAGGTATCGCTGTCCTTCGCTGTCCTTCGCTGTGAATGACAAACAGGGTCGGGAAGAGCAAGGAAGCGAACTTTCAACGAGACAACTAGCGTGACCTGATGATTTATATTAGGCCCACCCCTCATATTGCAGCGGCAAGAATACCAATGAAAGCCCACATCCCAAACTTAATATTTTAAGTTATGTGTAAAGCTAATGAATCACGGGGGTGTCTGTGTGGCACAGTGGGTTCAGTGTCTGACTTTTGATCTCAGTGCAGGTCTTGATCTCAGGGTCATGAGCTCCAGCCCTGTTAGTTGGGTTCCATGCTGTGCATGGAGCCTTCTTAAAAAAAAAAAAAAAATTAAAAAGCTGATGAATCATTAAATAAAATATTTTCTACTCTCCTACATTGAGAAATACTTCATAACTATAAAATTTTAAATGTGTGTGAAGTTATGGTTTTTATACAAGTGAAAGACAGCAAAACATTGGAGACAACTGAATTTAATTGTTATTGCACACATCTGGGTGTTCCGCTGATGGACCTGTGATTTGAGGATGAGTAGTTGGTTAATAATGCAAAATGTGCTTCATTCACCATGTGTAACTATTGCAAAGAGCTCCCTAATTCACAAGTACCTCTGGAACCATGAAGAGAAGCAAGAAAATGAATGTTCAGTACTATTGAAAAATAATACTTGCTAATCTAATAAACTACCACACTTATGCTGAGAGAAAGGTTTTACAATTTAGTCTTTTGTCTTACCTAAGTGCTTTTGCTACTCAGACCCTCCCTACACTCCAAAGCAGTGCCCTTTTTCTGAGAGCACCACCCACAAATCCTCCTGGCATGCAGATGCAGTCATCCTTTGTTTGAGAACAATGGCAAAGGGATGTGGGAAAGCCTGTCCCTGGGGCCTGAACAGTATTAGTAGTCACGGGAGTTAACGTTTACCTGCCAACGCTGAGTACCGAGTATGGGATCCTGAGTAACAGAGGCACCGTATTTCCTTTACCAAATATATACATTGTATGTGTGTTGAACCTGAGCCCTTCTAAAGTGTGTAGCTCAGGACAGAGGCTCCCCTTGCCAGTTTTAGAGGTAAGTACAGCTTGACATTTATTTTCTTCCTCGGCAGAGTCATGAACCACTAGTTCTCAGTGTCTATCCCTAAGTCACCACACTCCAGATGTGAGGGCCTTCAAGACACTCGGTTTGCCATACCACACTAGATCCAAGGTTTCAAAATAACTATTCAGTACTGACAATCACCACTATTCATGATCACTTCAAAGACAATTCCAATTTTCCCGCTGCACAGTAAGATGCGGGCAGGGCAGGGGAAATAAACATTGGCGGTCGGAAGAGAAAGGAGGGGAGAAAAACTGGGAAGATGTTTCTTCCAAGGTTACTTTTTCTCCAACTCAGACTTTTCCACAGCAAAATCACACCAATGCCTTCTAACTCCTTCACAGTTTGGAACCTTCTTTCAACATTTACCCAGTAAGTGTGCGCCAGGCACTGTCCTGGGCTCTGGGGAGAAGACTAGTCTCCCCCATTAAAGGTCTCAGTATTCCATAACCATGGGTTTTCTATCACCATTTCCTGGCTCATTACAAGGAAAATATGCATTACTTCTTTCCAACACTGTTCCTTTCACTCTTTCTCTTTTTTAGTCAAAGGCAATAACTATAACATAAAAGGATGATGCTATTTTCCTTTTAATTGAGAGAAGATGCACCTAGTGTCACACATTCTAAGGTCAAGGAATTAACCACCTTCCCACAGGGCTTCTTGAAAGGTAACAAGTCTCAGCAGAACCAACATTAACCTTTGTCCCCTCCAGCCCATGCCTCCCTACACCTACCTTGCTGACCTAAATGGAGAACAAATCAGAAAGATAGGAGGCTGAGGCACTGAAGGATTTCTCAGAGAAGCTTCCTCCTCACCCCAACAATAAGAAAGGAGGGAGGCTTCAAGCAGGGCGGGGATCACATTATGTGTCCCCAGTATACATATGCTTAGTCACTGAAATTGGTACTAAGTCCCCATACGACTGGAGACAGGCAAAGAGCACCGGGTAGAGATGGTATAAGGGAAAACTTGGGAATTTTCCTGTTCACAAGTTACATGTAGTTTAGATCTGAACATGTTGGCCACAAAGATGGTAACATCACCAATGCCAGGTAACACTGCATCACAATCTGGGCAGGCATAGGCACTGGGTAAGGCAATGTGATGTGATGTTTCCAACTAGGAATCAGCTGGAAGATATGGTTGAGTTATGTATAAGGAGCCACACTGGAGGAAGGACTTTGTTGGGAGGGCCTAATGGAGTCACCAGCCATCTGCAAGGAGCCCATAAAGTAAGTCATGAACCAGGTCAGCAGGTATGTTCAACCAAGAAAAGCCATGCAACCCTACCATGGGAGGACGTGCAAGGCAACATTTTCATCTCATCTCCTTCCTCATTGACCCAACATCAAAGTAGTCTTACAAAAAGGTAGAGAAAAGTCTGTAAAAGAATGGCTCATGACCCAGAACCCTTCACTTTCATGGAGTCAGAGCCACAACTTTGGATGGGTAAGATGAAGAAATAGGTACTAAATGGGATCAAAGTTTTAAGTTGGTAACACTGAAACTTTAAAAACCTAAAGTAGGGTTATTTTTACATGAAATAAGAAAGCGGGTTTTGATAGAGCAAATTGGTAGCAGTTACTGCACAAAAGAAAACCATTTCATGTATGATGCCATGGCATTCAGACAGCAGGAAACCAAGAAATTCTTAAACATATTCATCAAGCCACAATTGATGACAAAGCGATAAAACTACATCACTGTACTACAGAGAAATCTGGTGTGCACCTAGGAAAGGTGTGCACCCTTGTAAAGCAAGCCTTGGGAAACTCAGCTCTATATTCTACCTCCCAGCTGCTTAGGATTACAACAAAGAGTGATGCTATTTGTCTTGATCGGCAAAGGCATTTAAATTTTGCAGAAGGTCCAGCTTAAATGTTTGCAAATTGTCCGCATTTACAGCTGGGATCTCTTTCCCCAAAACTGCAGAGAACAGAAAATTGCACTTTGCATTTTTCTCTTTGTGCCTTCTTCTTCTTGCTTCTCATCTTCATGGTCACCCATTAAAAGTGATCGCCTTTGGAAAGAAGATCAGAAATTGCTTCAGAAAGGGTCTGTTCTTCCAAATGACATTGTTAAGATGGGCGTGTGGTTTTTTTTTTTTTTTATAAATCTGTTTCTCTTCTGATCTCTTCACTTTGCGGCTAAAGTCTTTCAACCGCCTTGGGATGAAAGAAGTACTGTAGAATATTGATTTTTTTTCCTTCCCCCTGTAAATTCATGACAAATGGTGAACAAAAGCTTATCTGGAAGTTTAGACGTCCAATTAAAATTTTACTCTCAAGTGAAAATTCTTCTGGAAAAAAAAAAAAAAAAGAGACTCCAACTTTTGTGTACTCTGTATATATCTTAATCTCACTGGAGACATGTCCCAGGGCCAGACTCAAGAAACTAATCTGAAAATTAACTTGGGAGAGGGTGACTGGAGAGAGAGTGAGAAAGGGGCAGGGAGAAAGAAAGGTGAGACGCATCAGTCAACATATTTTATTCCTTTGGGTCAAGGGGAAAGAAAGAAATGGTACCTACTGGAAGGATGATGGGATTTGGGAATTTGGTGGTAATTTAGATCCAGGCTGCAATATAATGATTTAAAATAAATGTATATTTGGTCATTCAGATGACCAATATATATTTCTCAGCTATATTTGATCTTTATTCAGTTCCTAAAAACTCTTCAGAGCCATAAAAGTGAGATGGGTCTTTTGTTATTAATGAAGGTGACTTTCAGACCCCACCCAAGGACAGGGCTTGGTTGCCAGGAGGACCAAACATGTGATGACAAGGTTGGAATGCTCAGTCCTACCTCCTTACCCTCAAAGGGGAGAGGGGATGGAGGCTGGATCACCCATTGGCCAATGACTTCGCCAATAATGAAGTCGGATTCATGATCAGACTGGAGCCTCCATAAAAACCCAAAAGACTGGGTTTAGAGAGAGTCTGGATTGGTGAACATGTGGAGGTTCAGAGAAAGTGTTGTACCTGGAGAGGGCATGGAAGCTCTGTACCCCATACAGAGCTCCCCATATCTTGCCCAGTGCATCTCTTCATCTGGCTGTTGATTCATATCCTTTAGCATATCTTTGAATAGAGTGGTAAACAAGTGTTTCCTTGAGTTCTCTGAGCTGCTCTAGCAAATTAAAAGAACCTAAGGAGGATGCCACTGGAACCTATAATCTGTTGCTGGTGGGGTAGAAGCACAGTTACAGCACAGGGCTTGCAACTGGCATCTGAAATGGGGATAGGGGACAGTTTTGTAGGACTGACCCCTTAGTCTGTGAAACCTGACGCTATCTCCAGCTAGTTAGGGTCAGAGTTGAGCTGAATTCTCAGACACACTGCTGGTGTCTGAGAACTGCTTGATCTTGTTGAGGGTAGGGGGGATGGGGACGGCCCCGATGGAACTGGGTTCAGGAATCCTAAGAGAGCCGGTGTCCAGGCCCTGGGTGGGTCTGCCCAAGGTGAGATAAGACATGGAGAGCTAGTCAGGGAAGGGGACATTATTTTAGGCAGAGTGTGCAAGTAAGAGTAGACAAGAGCGGACACGGGCAACAGAGGGCAAGGGAGGAGGTCTGGACAGGGATGAACACTGTTTAGGTGAGAGACACATGGCTTGCAGGATGAAAAGTCAAAAGAAATTCTGGAACATGAATTGAAACAGCCTTACATAGGTCCATTTCATAAAAGGTTTAAAATTTAAATTGGTCCTTTTCTCACTTTTTTGTTTGTTTCTTGCCTCTGGTTCTCCCTTTGCATCTATTAACATCCCCTGTTACAACTGGGCCTGATAAGCTTTATCTACTCCCGCTTTAGGTACCTTCTCCAACCACCACTTGAAACTATTACTAGAAAGATTAAAGGCCATTCGGTATATGAACACTGGGTTCCTGGGTGCACAGTCGGTTAAGATCGGACCCTTGGTTTTAGCTCTGGTAGTGATCTCAGGGTTGTGAAAGCGAGCCCTGCAATTTAGATACTATTATATATGTAAAGCTCTACAATGCCAAATTCCTAACATCCTGATATGCAGTCAGTCTTAGAAGTCCCAGAGCATTGCCACGGTCTAGCCTCCCCACCCATGCCTGTCTTCTCCAGCTGCACTCAAGTTACCCTCTGGGGAACTCTGCATTGCTTTGGTTCACGACTGGGTGCTGGTAGCGAACTTGCCTACCATTCATCTCAGAGTTTTGTCTTCATTATTCTCATCAGAAAACAAACCTATCCTTCACCTGGAGGGAGAGTCAGTCTCTATCTTCCAGATGATACAAGATGGGCCAAAATGCAAAAGACTCATACAGAATTATCTTCCAATAATAAGCTCCTACACCACAAGGAATGATGGGGGGAGGGGTGGTTCTCCACAAGGAGGAAACATGCTCTTTCAAAAAAACAAAACAAAACAGAACAAAAAAATCCTGAACAAACAACCCGTATCATTCTAACTCCAGGTGCATGAAATCTCTCTCTGGCTCCCCAACTCAGTTTTACCTGTTAAGGAGTACCTGACACTGTTTTCTTTGCACCTGGGTGAATTGTGTCACTGCCGAATTCGGACAGTTATTTCCATATGAAAACATGTACCTCTGAAGCCCAGTTCTTTGAACACACCTCAAAATATATATTTTTTTCCTAGAGGTAAATATATATATCACTATGGAACCACCTCTCTGCATGGACCATGAATGGTGAAGACAACGAACTCCTGCCTCAAATGCCCCAGCTACATTTGGCCGGACCCTGTAGGTATCTGAATTTGACAGTTTTGCCCATGTGGTCACTTGCTTCTTTGAAAATCCTCAAGTCCGCACAACTGAAGAGGTGAGCTGAGTCTCAATGTGCGGGCAGGGAGGCTGGGCTGTCCTAGGGTAAAGGAGTAGATAGCAGCCTCGGGCTCAGAATTTGCTTTGTCATGTAACTGCTATGACTCGACCTACCCATGAACTCCACGGAATGCTCTAGGCTCCATGGAAGGACTCTAGGAAGAGAAGTTTAGCCAGAAAAGATAGATGAAAGGAGGGCATGGAGTCTAAGAAGGGAAAATGTCCCCAGAGAAATAGCTCATGCTAAGGGACAAGTGACAACCCCCAGAAGGAAGGCATTTGAAATCCTACAAAACTATCTCTGAAAGAATCCTGTTAGTTTCAGCCAAAAACATGTTTTCTCAAACCTTTGACTTGATCGTGGATCAAGAGCACTACGGTATAAAGATAGACCAGTTCTTTGAGTCACAGACATGGTTCTGTTAAATTTAGGATCAGATTCCCTGAAGAAAGGAGTTTCAAGGGATACACATGTTTTGAAGCAAAGTAGGTGGGGGTGCTGACTGCAGCAGGCGATTCTGAGTCCTTAAGCAAAAATTTCAAAAATAAACCTTGGATATATTCATTGACAGATAAACCAGTACACGGCTGTAGCCAAATTTACATGGCAGGGATTCTTTTTCCTGTTCCCCTAAGTTTTTCCTACAACGCCCAAGCATTCCAGAACCTCATCCATCCATCCATCTGTTCAGTCACTGAGCTAATGTTTATCAAGTGACTATCATGTGCCAGGCACTGCTACATATTGGGAATTCGGCAGCCGCCGAAACATAGCATGGCCCCTTCCTTCACGGAGGTTTCCAACCCCAGCAGAAATTCAGCCTTCATAAAGCAAAATCAGAAATGAATATCATAAAATATTATGCTAAAGACTGTAAAATATTTTTTTAAAAAGGCAAAACAAAACAAAAAGAAAAGAAAAGAAAGCAGCCCTGCAAGACAATAAGCTGGAACGTGACCTTTTGTGCCCGTGGTCAGATCTGGCTTCTCTGAAGAAGCGGCTGCTCTGCTGAGGACAGGATGTACAGGAACCAACAGGTGAAAAGTGGGCAAAGGAGAAGGCTTCCTACAGAGAGCCGAGACCACATGAGGGAACTGGAGGCCAGGAAGAGCGGGGAGTGTGGCTGGGCCCTGAACCAACCAAGGCAGGCTGCTGAGACCGGAGAAAGATCAGGAATACGGAGATGGGACAGCGCAAGGCTGGAAAGCCAGGCTGGTCAGCCCTTGTGGTCTCATGAGCCAGGATCCATGGGGCCTTCTGGGCTGAGCAAGGACATGAGGAGTTACTGAGGCGGGACAAAGCCATCTGACTGTGTTTCTAGTAGCTTATTCTAGCTTCTGCATGGATAGAGTCCAGGGGCCAAGAAAGGAGGCAAGGAGACTGTTGAGAACACAGATTCTCAATGTGAGGCCTGAGGACCAGCAGTAACAGCACCACCTGTGAACTAAGAAAAAGTCCCTGACTTCCTAAGTCAGGAACTGGGGGCAGCGGTGGGAGCAGTAATTGTGTTTTAACAAGTCCTCCAAGTGATGCCGATGCCTCTCAAAGTCTGCAAATCACTAGTTGAAGAGGTTACTGTGCAGAGCTGGCAGGAAACTCTGGCTCTTGTCACAGGAGGGCGAAAGAGATGAAAGCCGTTGTTCATCTATGAACAATTCAGAAGTGTTAATAGGTACTCCTTACAAATTTGGCAAAAGTGAGCAAATGCACTGCTGCCTGGAGCCGTCGGAAGAATAACAATTGACTAAGTCCACTGATCTTGCAGCACCAAAGACAACTGCTCTCCTCTAGGAACACTGTTTGCTTACTTCAGGCTTTCGTACCCCTCAGGGAGGTCAATACTTGGGGTTTCTTACAGAGTTGCTGTGTCTAAGAGCTAACCAATATCTGAAACACTCTGATTCAGTTCCACTCAACAAGTCTTGGCTTGTTCATCAGAAGACCTGCTACGTACAAAGTGAGACTACCAGCAACGGAGGCCTATGAGAGATTTTTAAAGGTTTGGGTAGGTCACTCCCATCTGGCAAGTCTAGAAAATAATAATGGGGCAGTGGAGGAATTCTAGAAGGTAACAGTTGTTGCACAAAGCTGACGTAAGAAGCAGAGTGGGGAAAGCAAGGAAGAAATCACCGCTTCGTCCTTAAGGTGACCACGACATTCTGCTGGTATAATTCTCTTTCTCATTTCCTTTACACCCATCCTTCCCTCAACACACACTCACACCGACATACACAGGCATCTTTCTATCCATTGGCTGGATGATAAGAAACGGGGAATAACACGTTGAACAGCACTCCTCGGCAGCTAGAATGAGAAACACATCAATTAACTTCTAGTCAAGGAAAGAAAATCAGCAATTCTATGGACATGGTTTTTTTCTTTCATCTCTAGTTTGAGGAGAGCTGAACTGCTCAAGAGAAAGAAGAACAACTTTCTCAGAGTAGGTCTCCAAATACATCCAACCAGAATATTGGATTGTTGGAGAGGACCTTAGTGACCTCCTTTGACAGGAAGGTCACACTAGTTATGACAGACTTGACCCTAGAGCCTACCACCTCTCCAATTCCTCTTCTCTCTCCTACACTCCTTCCAAAGCCTCATCACCCTGGGATGGTGTTCATTCGTATAAAAAATGTTTAAGTAAACTTCATTTAATGACTATGAGATAACACATTGCCGAGGATTCCAGCTTAATCAAGAAGCAGTCTATTCAAAGAACTCCAGGCCCTACACATTCCAGCTAAGATTTCATTCTGTGTCCTTAGCTACTATTCGACTCTCAGCATCAGGCGCATTTGCATGCCGTGAAGATAATCATTAAAGGGATTAGAGACACTTCCAAGTGCAGAAGAGTGACAGAGTAACCAAGAGAGGCCTCCTCCTTGGCAACATCAATTGGGTAATCCAAATTGCCAGAGTGAAGCAACATCTTACTTCAAATAGAAGGAAGTTGGGGGAAAAAAATAGGTAACGAACATCAAGAGAGAAGCAATGGCTCCAATAATATCTTCAGACAAAAACAAACCCAAACATTACAAATATCTCTCTCAATCTCTTTTTTATTATTATTATTATTATTATTATTATTACCATCTTCTCAAAATAAAGAACAGCTGACTGATGTGGGAATATTGATGGGGACAAACTTCTATGCTTCGGTTCCCCAATATTTATTTGTTCCGGTCATTTTCTCTCATTTGTTCTTAACAGATCAATATCTGCCCTCAGTTACTCCCCCACAAGCCAGCAATCTGAAAACGAATGAGTTTCTGCAGAAAAATTGGGACTCATTGGGGGATTGGGGTCAGGGCACCCACAGCAGATTTGAGTTTGGGGAAACCTTCCTGTTGAGTATCGATGTCAGTACATCAGCTGAATTTAGATCAAATATTTACTCAGGGGAAAATATAATTACTTTTTAATTAAGGGAGCTTAGACCTGAATAAAATAACAGAAAAAAAAAAAAAACATTTATCCTTGCTGTTCAGTCCTAAAATAATTTCCAACAGAAAAGTCCCTTCCGTGAAGTCTGGGAGCTCACAACCACTTAGCTATGTCATTGCAGGCATTTTTGGTAACCCAGATGGACTATGCTGTTGGCTACGAGGGGGTTTGGGGAACTTGCCCGCCAGGGAATCTCTTTAATAGATATGCTTACAGTGCCTGCCTGGCCCAGAGAGTCAGAGAGAAACCCAGTGAGAGAGAAATTAGAGAAACAAAGACACAGAGGTAGGAAAAAAAAAAAAAGAGAGAGAGAGAGACTGAGAAACAGAGACAAAGATACACTGAAAAGAAAAGATATCCAGAGAACAGAAAACACACACACACACACACACACACACACACACACACACACACACACACAGAGCAATGGCCACTTCAGGGCTCGTGGCTTACATACCTCCACCTTCAGCTGCCATATTCTCTGCTTCCTGTCCTTGGAATTCCTGAAATCGACTCATATCCTTAAAGCCAGGCCTCTCACAACCAGTGCACACGGAGGAGAGTAATCCCTCCCTCTGATTACTTCGGGGGCACTGGCTTCAATTTTTTTCAGTCAACAGGACTATACTAATCTATACTATAAACTATTGTAATTCAGTTCTCCGATGTTGAACTCAGGAAGTAAGCAAATATGATCAGATGACTCCCCTCCCAAACCCACTGATGCTCCTCCATTGCTCTGAGGATCCAGCTGAGTTTCTCCAACCTGTTTTCCTAAGTCCCCCAGGCTCTGACCTCTGTGGACATTACCCCCTGACCTCACCTCACCCCCACGCCCATGGACATCTCCCAGTTTCTCAAACCACCACGGGCCGTCTCTTCCTAAGCCTCTCCATAAAACTTCTGCCACCTCCACAGACTTTTGCCAGACCAATCCCCTTCTCAGCATTTACAGATCAGCCTTCTCCAGGGAACTCCCCTCCTCAACTCTGGCTTCGCTGCCTTTCATCTGCCTCCGGCAGGACAGCCCAGCCGCCCCAGTCACAGCACACCGGAGTGCCATAGTACAACCACCTTGTAACTGGCAGAATCAGGCAGAGGGAGGAGCTGACCTGAGATACACTCTCAACAGAGGTCTCTTGACCCCACAAGGGACTTGGAAAGCTTGGCAGGTTCTTTATATTTATGCTGCATGGAGGCAGGGGGCCCAATATTTGTGCTCTAGAGGCAAAGTCACTGGATGCCACTTACCCCTTCTCTCCTGGGAGCCATCATGGCCTTGAGCAAAGCCAAAGGCCACTCTTAGCAGCCAGCACGCAGGGAAAGACAGTGAGATCTGGGAACTGTCAGGGGCCGTACTGGCTGCAGTGGCAAACAGAGGGCCTGAATGGGACATGTGGGCTGCACACCATCACACCCATCACTGCATTTCGGAGGAGCGGAGACAGGCGCTGATTCTTCCATTGCCTGCCTTGCTCAGAACTCTTGGGCTCAGACTGCTCATCAATGACAACTTTGCTTCAACCACTTCACAATACAATGGGAGAGATTTCTCCCCAGTGTTCTTACAGGGATAGACGGGAGCTAGCAAGCATTTTTCAAACACAAACACAGCTCCATTAAGAGACTCTGGGCAGTACAGATCTGGGTGGGGAGGGGTTGAGAAAAGAGAAAACTCTTGGGGACCTTAATTAAGAATGATAAGGGTCTCACCAGAAGCCTTGGTAAGAGAAAGAAGTGAGGGAAATGGAACCTTCTACTGCCTTCTGTCTGTGTCTGAGCCAAGGAAGAAAGCTGAGAGACACTGAAGAGGGGCTGACAGATGTAGGTCCCAGGAAGGCAGAAACCATAATTCTGAGTCATAAAACCAGAAAAGCATTGAACATTTGGTAGGTGAAGCAGACCAGGGAGGGAAAAAACACCCATGTGGTATGCATTATATCAGCCAAAAATAAACAAGTAAACAAAAAAAAAAAACATACAAGCTACTGCTACTGGGAAGAAAGATCCTGGAATTACCTTTCTACCAACTAAAAATGTGTACTCTCTCACCAATATGGTCCTTAGTCATGATGCTGTTTGAAGTTATTTTAGTGAACATAAAATTTTAAAGGCTTTCATTGACTCATTTGGGACTTCTATTGCCACCCCTTATTTCAAATTCAGGGTCCTGGAGCGCATTTCCTATTATGAGGGGTCATAATACCTCATTTCTGGGTAGAAGCTATCATACATACACACATTTTCTTAAAGGACACCTAGGTATTTGATTGCAGCTTCCCAGTGATCCACAAACTCATAGAACGTGACAATGAGTGGAAAGTACCAGAACAAGAAGGATGGCAGGCCAAGCCCCATCGTTCACGAGGATTGAGACCTCACAAAATCCCCTTAATCACAGCTAGACACATCTTTCTCATCTCTTAAATAACAGAGGAATGAATATAAAACAGGCCCTATCCATCTTGTAAGGATTTCTGATTCAGATGAGATTTTGTAAGAGAGAATAGCTTATAAACTTTAAGATGCCATACAAACATAAAGAATTATTATGACATGTGTAGGAGTCTATTATAGAAAAGAGCAAAGAAAAGCACCCGGTACAATTGGTGAGAAAAATATTGTAGTTGTAAGTTCATTTACATTTGGCCATTTTCACCCCAGTAATAAAAGCTATCACAACATGAAACATAATAATAAATGAAATGCTTTCTATGCTCTAGATAGCATCATGAAATAGTTGTATCTGGTTTGATTTTAAAAAAGTCAATATTCACCAAGCTCACTTCGTATGAGCTGGCACTGTTCAAGGGCTTTTTACATATTAAATAATTTCATCCCTATTACAACCACCGGAGGAAAGTACTATTACTAATCCCACTTTACAGATGAGAAGCTGAGGCTCAGAGAAGTTAAGTAACTTGCCCAAGGTCATAGATATAGGAAACAGCATATCCAAGAGTTGTACCCAAGCAGTTTGGCTCTGACCCCAACATAGTGATATACAAGAGTGGCAGAGAGTATCAACACTAACCTTGAAAAGTTCTAACTGTGGGGAGAAGTTGAATGAGAAGGTCAGGGCAGGAAAACGTTTTTAAATTTACTGTGCTTAATGTTATGATCTACCCTCTTCCAAATGTATAAAACTATGGTGGTTGAACTGAAAGTCCTAGCCCACAAACAAATGGTCCAATAACCAGGAATGTCTTTCTTATAAAGGGATAGATTTGTGTTTGATGGTTCTGTGGCCTGATCTCAAACTGACTTACCCTACTCCCAGTCCTTAACTACCAACAATTCAATTTGAGCCAGGGTAAGTGGACAATTTGGTCATGCCGACAGTCTGCCACCAGAACTTCTCTGGCAACCACCCTAGAAAAGAGATGACCCTGTACCTTGGCTTTTCTCCCATCTTCCAGAAGAGAGATGAGATGCACAAATGAGCCACACTGTTTGGCCAGGGATCTGTGTAATAATGAGCCCTCTTCTCCCAGAGGTCAGAGCATGATACCAGGCCATTTAGGGAATACAGGACAAGTTAAATGTTTTTTGAGCTTATGTCACTTCAGGAGGGAATGGCCATTTTCAACTTTTTGGTGTCTGCCAAGAGAAATTGATTCGCTTCTTAAACGTGAGCACCTTCTCTGTGCCAGGCACTATGCTAGACCCCAGGACACACAATAAATATGACTCAGTCTCTACCATGAGGAGTCAAAATATAGCAGGACATGGCACATACATAAATTGCTACCTGTGGTGAGTGCTATTTATTTATGAGAGCAGGACTCGTATTTAAGAGACAAGATAGAGGGCAATGGGAACACAGAGGAAGGACAGAATGGATGGGCATGCATATTCAGGAATTACTTTTGAGTCAGATGATTGGGACTTATGAATAGTCCAACCATAAATGAAGTGGGGTGGGAGAGAAAGAGGAATGACCCCAAGATTTCTAACTTTTAGATCAGCTCAGACCAACATAAAGAAAGACCAGTTCTAAGAGGCTGTATCTGAGTTCATTTGTTCAAAGCGCTAAGTGACAAGTTTTAAACTACTATTAGCGCCATCTGTTGGCCATAATAGAAATTGTCGTACACTGGGTTGGTACTCAGCTTTGTCTAAATGAATTTGGGAAGTTTTAAAGATCGTCCGTATATAATAGCATTCTTAACCTACTAGAGATGGAAAGGAGAGTCCTTAAAAGTGTACGTGGCCTGAGTTCAGACTGATTTGAAGATAAATCAATAGTACCACCTTGGTCAAGTCATTTACCTTGTCTAAGACTCAGATTTAGTCAAATGTAAAATGAGAATAAAATATTGTTTGTAACTGTGCCATAGAGATATTTTAAGGATTAGAATTTTGTCGTATAAACAAGAACTCTCACACACTGGTAGTGGGAATATAAATTGAGCACCATTTTGGAAATCTGAATGTCAATATCTATCAGTGTTGAATATATGTATACCCTATGATGCAGGAGGTTCTCCCTTATGGATATACCCAACAGAAATAAACTCTGAGTGATCCATAGGAGAATTTTGTATTGTTCCTATGTGTAATAATAAAAAACCGAATACAAATTTCCAACCACAGAAATAATGGGTACATAAATTGTGATATATTCATAAAATGAAAAATTATACAGTAAAAAGCATAAGCAATCAACAACTACCCACAAAAAGGTAGACAAATCTCACAAACATAATATTGAGGAAATAGTACATATTGTATGACTCCATTTAAATAACCTTCAGAAATAGGTCAAACTAATAAAATGTTGAAAGTTAAAATAAAGATTACTAATGGGTGGTGGGTTAGTAACTGGAAGGGGAATTAAGGAAATATTAAAAATGTTAATGTTCTTTCTTGAGTTGGATGCTGCTTACTTGAATATATTTACTGTGTAAGAATTTATAAGGCCATAGATTTAAAAGAAGAAGAAGAAGACAACGACGACGACGATGACCATAGGTAGATTAAAAAAAAAACAAAAAACACAGTAGGTAGATTAAAAAAAAAAGAATTTATAAAAAAAAAAAAGAACACAGTAGGTAGGTTTAAAAAAAAAAAACATAGTAAGTCGTTTAAAAAAAAAAGAATTTATAAAGCCATGCATCCATACATTATCATTTTGCCAGTTTTCTACATATGTCATTATGTCTTTTAAAATTTACTGAAAATATATTTTTAAGTGATAATATGCTGCCTATAAAACTCACACTACCCAATTTCAAGGCTACCTATAAAGCTACAGTAATCAAGACAGTATGGCATTAGCAAAAGTATAGACACACAGATGGCACAGAACAGAATACTGGAGATAGACCCACCCAAATATGGTCAACTGATCTTTGACAAAGGAACAAAGGAAATTCCATGGAGAAAGGGCAGTCTTTTCAACAAATGGTATGGATCCAAGTAGATATTCATATGAAAAACTACCAAAAGGCCTAGACACACACCTTGCACCTTTCAGAAAATTAAATCACAATGGATCATAGACCTAAATGTAAAATGCAAAAGTATAAAACTTCCGGAAGAAAACACAAAAGCATGACCTATGAAAGAAAAAACTTGCTAACTTGTACTTGATTAAAACTAAAATTTTCTCTGCAAAAGACACTAAGAAAATGAAAAGACAAGCCACAGGGTAGGAGATTATACTTGTAAAACACTCATCAGATAAAGGTCTTGTATCCAAAATACAGAAATCTCTTCCACTTTCTGCATGGTCCTCTGGTCAACCACAGTCCACGCGGATGATCCTCCTTCTGACACAGAGTCAGAAAGTCAACAGCACCTTCACACACATCTCAATGCATGCATCACGCACCGCACTTCATCTCATCGAGCAGGCATTCTACCATCTCACATCATCCCAAGAAGAAGGGTGAAGTACAGTACAATAGGACATTTTAGGACAAAGAGAAAGACCACATTCATATAACTTTCATTACCATATACTTTCATAATTTTTTTATTATTAGTTATTGTTGTTAATCTCTTCTTGTGCCTAACTTATAAACTGAACCTTTATCATAAGTATGTATGTATAGGAAAATACAGAGTAATATAGGACTCAGTACTCTCCTCAGTTTCAGGCATCCACTGAGGGTCTTGGAACATAACCCCTGCCAACAAGGAGGGACTGCTGTATACAAAGAACAATAAAGACATAAACAGCCCAATTTTAAAAATGAACAAAATAGCTCAGCAAACACCCTACCAAAGAAGACAGACAGATGGCAAATAAGCATATGAAAAGATGCGCGACATCATCTGTCATTAGGGAATTGCAAATGAAAACAAGGTACCACTGCATGCATATTAGAGTACAATGCAGAGCATGGGCAGCACCGATGGCTGGTGAGGATGCTTGGACAGGAGCTCTCATCCACTGATGCTGGAAATCCATAATTAGTGCAGCTACTGCAGAGGACCATTTGTCAGTCTTACAAAGTTAAATATTGCCTTAGCATACTATTCACCAACCGTGCTCCTAAGGACTCACCTAACTTGTTTGAAAAATTATGTCTATACAAAAAGCTGCACATAAATGCTTATAATGACTTAGAATTGGTAAAAACTAAAAGCTACCAAGATGTCCTTCAAGGGCGCATGAAGAAAGAAACTGTGGCAACCTCCCCAAAATGGCATATTATTCAGCAATAAAAAGAAGTACACTATCAAGACATGAAAAGATACAGATGAATCTTAAAGACATATTATTAACTGGTGGGGGGTTGGGGGAAGCCAGCCTGAAAAGACTACACAGAGTATGATTCAAATTATATGACGTTCTTGAAAAGTCGAAAAGTATAGCAACAATAAAATGATCAATGGTTGCCAGGGTGTTGGGAAGGGAGTGTTGAATAGATAAGGCACAGAGGAAATTTTATGGTGGTAAATCTATTCTGTACAATAAGGTAATAGAGGATCCATGTCACCATTCATTTGTCAAAAGCCATACAACTTTACAGCACAAAATGTGACCTTAAACATAGAGATGATTGACAAATCATTTAGGCATTGTGAGATCCCAAGAAGGAATGCTAAAAGTAACACAACAACCTTACTGTATTACAAATATGTGAAACATTCCTCATGCAGATAGGGAAAAATAGTGCTAACTTAAGTAACTTCTGGAATGAGTCGTATGTAAGCCTAAAAGGCAGTGAAAACTGTACATGAGCACTGACCTCTAGTTGATAAAGATTTTTCCCAAGGGGATATGGATTAAAAATTCTGATAACATTATGAATGTCTACTGGCCTTGAACAATTAAAAAAATGAAGGGGAGATGGTGAAAGCCAGCTTTCTTACTACTGGAGTGGGAGGTTATCAACAAGCAAAGGCAGAAGGCAAAAATGATCCATGTGGTAATGGAGTAGAGCTGGAGACATCAACATCAAACTCATGTTTAGCTTAATACATATACCAACGGTCACACATAGAAATAAGTATCTATATATATATACACATTAGTATACACACATATACTTTCCTGCTCTGTCTGTTTAGCAGGCCTAAAAGAAATGATACTCCAATAAAAACAGCATATCTAGAACCCAGCTCTTGGTTTCTAATATCATTCTCCAATGAAAGGAGCCAGGGTTCCTTAGAGAAATGGCCGACTCTAGAACCAGGATAGGAAATATCTAAGATGAGCTTAGAGCATTTTGTGGTGCTAAAAAACAAGAAGGTGCTCCAAAAAGAAACACACACACACACACACACACACACACGAGTGTGTCGAAGGGAAACGAAGCTGATTGAAAGAGCTCCCAATGGCCAAGCCAGAACAAGTGGAATAATAAAGTAGAACTGGATTATAACCAAAGTAAAGAATAAGTATCCATGACTCTATACTGACATAACTTGATAGAACTAAATGACTGAATAATAACTAGATGGGGGAGGATAGCTAAATCCCTTGTGTAAAAGAATTCCAAATGAATAATGTAGATACTCCGTCTTCAAGGAGGTACGGCGTAACTCCTCATTCGTGAAGTGTGAGCTGCAGGTAGTGACTTCCTTCCAAAGAGCATAGCATGGAAAAGGGAAAGAGAGTAACTTTACAGTGGAGAAAGCTCACCAACACAACTTCAGTTAAGTGATTAAAATTAACTATCAGCAATGATAAGTCGTGCTGGTATTATGCACTCTTGATCTGACGTGATGAAAATGATCTTCATCCCCAAAACCGATAACCCCTATCTAATCATGAAAAAAACATACAAATCCCAACTAAGGGACACTCTACAAAATGCTTGACCAGTACTCCTCAAAATTATCAAGATTATCAAAAGTGAGGAAAGTCTGAGACACTGGCCAGCCAAGGGGAGCCCCGAAGCAGACACGACTCATGAATGTAATGTGATGTCCTGGATGGAGTCCTGGAACAGAAAAAGGTAAAAACTAAGGAAATATGAACAAAGTATGGACTTTGGCTACTTAATAGTGATCTTATTTTAAAGCTCTGAGCACAGAATGTGATTCATAACAAGTGCTTAATATATATTAGGAACTAATATCATGAGAGATGAAGAAGAAGAAGGATTAAGTAAAAGAGAGGTTTGGGAGGAGTGTTTGGGAAGTTGTAAATTGTACAGCTACATTCAGATAGGGGCGTTTATCAGCTCCAGAGACAGCCACTGAAGACACGGCAAACAAAGTACACAACTGCTGGAGAGAGCTTCAAAGTAGGGAACCTGGAAAATATTATACACAAGGTACAGGGGGCTAATCTGGGAAAGAGACTTATCAGGAAACGGGAAGAGAAGCAAAATCAGATTATGATTTAAAAGCAAAGGAGAAAGTCTCCCTTGAAGGAGGGTGTCAAAAGTCTTAATGCTACATGAGATTGGGACGGATGAAGACTATATATAGCCCCACAGATTTGTCTGTGACCTCGGCTAGGACAGTTTTAGAAGAGTTGGATTTAGAACGGAACTCAAGGGAGTATAAAGAAAATGAGACGTAAACCACTGGGGCAGCAACGTGAAGGAGAGAAATGCAACACTGTACCAAGATGAAATAATTGATGGAAATGTCTTTATGAAATGAAGGCTTGAGTACTTGGTTAGTAATTTGAAGGAATAGTATCAAGGAAGCAAAAGAAGGTACAGAAAAATGGCATAACTGATATAATAAGGTCTGTGACGGGACATGAGAAGAAATGATCCAGTTCCAGAGGAACTCTAAGGATCTCCCAGTCTTAGAGAGGAGGGTGACCCCTCTTCCTCTAAGACAGGCAAGGAAGAAGCAAGGATGAGTACTAATTATCATAGCCTATCGATGGTTTTGATGATGATGACAATGTTGTTGTTGATGATGATGATAATGGTAAGAGCCCCAGCTAACATTTACTGAGCGATTCCCATGTGCTATACAGTGGATGTCTCACTCACAGCATAACCCCAGGGGGCATGAACTACTGTTACTTTCGTGCTACATATGAACATATTGTGTTCAGTTAGATTAAACAACTTGCCCAAACCAGTAAGGGGTAGAGCTTCACAGCTCCTCTTGACACTCTCCTTAAAATATTTCAGACCTCATCTCCTTCCCAGTAGCATGTACTTTTCCAGCACACAAACCAGGTGTAGAAAATAGAGGGCACTCTTGTCTCCCCCCAGTATCCCAGGAGCCTTGCATAAGTCACGCATCATCCCTGAGTGTCAGTTTCTCATCTGTGGAATGAAAGATCGGGACTAGACAAATCATTTCAGATTCTCTCCACCTCCAATGTTCATTGATCACTTTTAAAGACCCAGAAAGGCTTGGGAAGAGCCTACTACTGAGCCGTGAAAGCTCTCATAGTGTTTAAAGTGAAGAATGTGGCTCATTCAATCTGGGGGTCAATAAACTTTTTCCGTAAAGGGCCAGAAAATAAGTATTTCAGATCTTTCAGGCCAAAGAGTGTCTGTCACACTCCATCTGCAATCACAGTCATGAAAGCAGCGGCGGACAATATATAAGTGAAGATTGTGGCTCTGTTTCAACAAAACTTTATTTACAAAAATAGCCTCCAGACGGGATTTGGCCAATGGGCTACAGTTTGCTAGCTCCTGCAACTCTTGGGGCTGTGGCCATTAATAATAATACACCTCTCTCCTATAGCTGAGCGGAGGACTTGTGATAAGTCAGTTAAACTTGCTTCAAGTTAGTGAGCTAGAGTCCACAGAAAACAAGGGCATTTATCTTACCATGACATCAGGAGGCAAAACTAGTAAAAATGGTAGTAAAATACTGAAAACAATATAAGGGTATCTGATATAATGACTAGGCCAGCTGTCCTTTCTTTCTAGTGTCTTTTAAAAAAAAAAAAAATGGATTACATTGCACCAAGAATTATTTAAGTTAGGAAAGAAAAGACAAAGTGAAAGGTTAACAATGAAATACCACACCGCACTCCAGAGTAAAGTGGAGGACTGGGCTTCCAGGCGTCTTGAAGAACTGAACAGACAATGATGTTGTCTGTTGACAACACTGTTGTCTGTTGACAATCACCAGAAATGAATCCAAACAAGGAGTCATATTCTTATCACCTGAAATCCTCTTTCCTTGGCCTATGAAACTTACAAGGCTCTTAATTCCAGCGTCTCAGTGCCTTGAGACACTTGGGGGACATCTCCCAAGCATTCATTCAGCCCCTTCTGGCTTTCCCCACTTACGTCTGAGACTATGTTGGGGTGGCGGGGGAGGTCTGGGAATGCGGACCCCAGCCTCACCTCCAGAGGGGAGCACGTTCCCTGGGCTAAGCCAACCAAGTGGACTATCGGAATGAATTTCATGCCTAAGAATAAAGAAACAAGGGCATATTCACCTTGTCTGGATGGCCTTGTGTGGACAGGAGGCCTGGAATGACTGCTGCTCTTTGCTACCCTGAGGGAAGCCTGACTCTGAATGACACCAAAACACCACGAGGGAGGGCAGGCCATGAGAATCACAAGCAGTAAAGTCAGAGTCCTAATACACCGTGGCCTTCTGGATCAAATATCCCTGGAAACCCATCCCACACCTTCAGCCTTTGAAAATTACATGACTGATAAGTCCCCTTTGTTGTCTAAGCAGTTTGAGTTGGGTTTTCCTGTTACTTTTAAAACAGTACATCCTAACTCATATATATTCTCTCCCTGATTTGTATCTACAGCATGCCTTGAGCAAGAAGTGGAGAAGAATGTTTAAAATGGTCTTAATACTTTTATCTGCTTCTAAAGTATTCTCCCAAACTTTGTTGTTTTAAAAGCACAATAGCCCAACAGTCTCCTCCTCATTACTAGGGCTCCAGCCTGTCAGCAATTCATTTCTCCCACAGCTTCCAAAAGCAATAACAGACTATCTCCAAGTCCTCTGCCTTTTTAATCTGATCAAATATAAATGATCTCATTCAAAATGCTGTCTTCATGAGAGAATTCCCACTTGCAAATCGGTTTTGTCTTCAGATTTCTACACTTCTACCTCAGATGGCCCCTGACTAAAAGCTACTGAAACGAAGCCATGAACACCACTATTTCAGCCCCCAGAGAATCCCATCCAAGGGTACCAGTAAAGAGATTTACTCAGGAATTACTTCTGATTTATTCAAGAATGAGGGGAAGAGGCTTGAAAATGTCAGGTTATGTTTCATTCAGTCTTTCCTTTCTATTTTTAGTTTCCTCCAGGAATTAAAGTACCATAGGAAATTTTTGGTTTTCAGCCAAAAATCAGATATTTTACATGAACATAAAAACAAGAGCAGGACAGCCTATTGGCCATCATAACATTTCTCCCTTGCTAGCCAGCAGCAAAACAAAGATAATGTATTAACCAGCCTCCCCAATACATTCATCTTCTCAAGATATGCTGGATTCTTAGCCTGGAAAGATGCACGATGGTGAACATCCATCTTTTAAATGTCATTGAAACAAGGCTACTACTTCAAACACAAAGTCGTCTTTTTTTCCTTCACCATTACTAAGTAAAACTTTTCCAAATGGCATGCCCTCCTGAAAACTCAACTATAGATAGAACAGGCCCACTACAAAAATATGCATTTCTCTACGTGCCCAGAATATAAAGGGAATCAAGTAGGCCAAACGGAAAGCAAACAGAAAAACCAATGGAAAGCAGGCACAGTGACCTCAACGGCACTGTACAGATCTCGCTTCTTATTTAAGTTATGTGTCGATGAGCTTTCTTGGGGTTCTATGCCTATGAGGGAACATAAAACACTGGAAGGGGCAGGCAAGCAGTCTCAAAGCATAAAAAGGTGCCTTGGGGACAATCCTACTAGGTCCCTCAGACTCTGGCTGCTGCTTCTGCTTCCACCTGTCCTGGGCGATTCATCCCTCTCCCTGCCTTACTAGCTCTTCCCTCATCTCTTCCAATGGGAAGCTCATCTACAAATGCCATTATCCTCAGGTGCCCATGGGGCTTGAAATCCCATTAGCCTTACTCTTGTATTACTTCTTCCTGTCTGTGGGGACACAGGAGAGTAATGTTACACTAAGCGAGGAAGGCCGAAGGCCAGGGTGCCCTTTCTTATTAGATGTCTGCATGCTTGCTTTGAGAAAGAAGCAATAATATTTGCAGATACCCTTTGCAGAGGATTCCTGCCTGCTTTACCTTTATTTCTTCCTAACTAGATGAGAGAAGAAGTTTCCCCTTTCTATCTCAAAGAAAATCATACAAGGACGTCATGGGGGGACGTCACAATTGGATTAGGTAGGGGTTAAAATTATACACCAAGGAAATTATAAAAGGCCCAGGCCACCCCTTTTCTCTCGCTGAATTAATTGACAAACTGTCCCCAGAGCCCTGGCCGTGAGATTCTCTTTTGTCCTCTTCTGCCCCGTCACCGAGGGGGGCATATCAACTTCAGGTCTATATACCCACAGGTTATTGAAAAGACCCACAATAAGGATGATAGCTGGAAAAATTGGGAGGATTACTGAAATACTTTGTGAGCATTATCCTTGACAATGAATAAGTGAATATGGTACCATGTGGAACTCTTCACTATCCTGAAATTTCCATTCATCCTGCAGTTAACAGAATCAAAGAACAGTCCAGTTCAGAAAATGGAGGGACCCTAAATTGGCTTTTAACTCCTCAGGCTAACACCTCTATGATTAGCCATGTCTCTAACTGCACTCCTGCTAATGACCATGCACTTTTCTAAGCTCTATACCAATCCCGACAGAGAACAAATTTCTGTTCATCTAGTAAAATTTGTCGATGCCTAATTTTTAGAAACTCATTATAGGTCAAATTAACTATCAATAGCAATCCTTTCCCATTATAGAACAACAACAACAAATATATATATATATGCATGCATTAAAACAACTAAAATTTTCAGAATGTCCTTGCAACCAACAGTTGGTGAAACAGGAATAAGGATAATGTTAAATTCTATTGCCTCACCTGGTGACTTGAAGTGTCAGCCTACCTTGAAACTCCACACAAATTAACAATGTAACACAGTTAAGCACCCTCAAGCCAAGTGTGTTGGTGGTATTAGCGACATTCAAGACCAGGACCCCTTCTGTTGTGGTTGGATAGCTAATTTCCCAAGGCTTTAGCGAAGAATCAGGGATGTCAAGGTCATAAATGGCAAGTGGGGTAATTTGTAGGCAGGGTGTGGAGTACAGTCACATAGAATATTTTAAAAGGATATGAATAAGATTATTTTGGGGGTTTCATTGTTGGGCAGCAGAGAAAAGTAGGAAAGGATTTTCCATTAATATGAAAACCACAGAAAGCAAGGGAAAGAAACCAAACATTCAAGATGGTGAATCACCTTCATCGACAATCTGTGACATATTTAACACAGGCCAGCTTCCTGTATAATAAGATTTGGCCTAAACTTCAAATATCAAGGAAGTGACATGGGAAAAGAACAAGTCTTTCTGTATCCCTACTACTCACCCATTCCCCCCCCAAAAATGGCCTTCTACCACCTTTGCTCAGAGACCTGGTGATTAAACAGTCAATTGTCAAATCCAGTGACTTCAGCTCTTAATTTTTAGGCTTACAGAGATGTCATACACACACACACACACACACACGCATACACACACACACTGAACTTTAAGAGATTTCTGACACATGCAGACATGAACCTATTCAACATCATATTCTGTATTCATAATGCTTCGGTTCTTTTTTTTTCTTTGGCCCTTGTTATCAGTGGGCACCCAGCTTTGCCCAACACTTTCCACATATTTTCCATATAAATGTTCCATCTACATATCTGTCATTTTAAATAGCTTTCGATTCTTAAGGACACAAGAGACATACATAACAACTGCCCACATCCACACACATTTGCACACATAATATATCCCTTCTTCTCTTTGGAAAGAATGAAGCAACTTCAGAGACCTGAAAAGAATGGTAAAGGATGAACCCTTCTTTCCTGTCTGCATCTCTTCATTAAACCCCACAAATAAGACAAGTGTCAAGGTTGGCTTCTTTACTTGTTCTCATGAAAGACAACATGGTGCAAGTGTAGCCTTTTCTCGATGTTAGAATCTCCAATATTATTACTTGGGCCCCATGACTAGAAATTCTAATGTGATTGGTTGAGTGGAAAGGGTCTGAAATTTAAAGACAGACAGACTTGCGTCTGAGTCCCTTCTCTATCACTATGAGTCATGTACTCTTGAGTAGTTACTTAAATTCTCTGCCTCAGTATTTTCGTCTGTATGATGGGAATGGTATTGCTGACAGGATCAGGGATAATACATGCAAAATCCCCAGCATACTTCCTTGGCAAACAGTACTCTTTGAAAATACAGCAGCTTATTATTATTAAGGCTCACTGTTCCTCAGCAAAACAGAAACCACAGTAAAAGAGAAGGCTGTGCAGTCTTCAAGGATTCTAGCATGTTTAGAAACTATGCCCATGAAAATATTGTACAGTATCTGAACTACTTCTGTGACCTCTTAAAGAGGTAACCTATCTTAGTGCTCAGCAATGATGTATTCTGGCTCTTTCATTTTATCACACATTTCTTTTTATTAAATGTCTTTATCTAATTTAACAACAAATATTTTAGCTGGCTGGTTTATGATATGACCAATGTTTTTCCTGCAAGAGAGTATAATAGAAAGCTCTTTAATGTTTCTCTAACAGTAGAGCATTACTTGTGTGGAAATGAAGCCTGAAATTAGTGGTCTGCTATCTAATGGTGGTGTTTCTTATTTTTATTTTTTTAAGTTACATATGAAATTATGCTGTAGACAAATCTAAGTCGATATAAGCTGGACACATTACCAAGACGCTATTAAGTTGTCATAGTCTGATAGTCCTCTCTAGCATCTCATTTGTGTGGCATCTTGCTACCTAATGCCACCAGTATAAAATGTGTGATTGCAAAAATCAAATACAAATAGGAAGAAGCACATGTGAAAATGTGGGGAGAAATCTTTTCATTTCAGTACACTGACCTGAATTAGAAACTGAGGGGTTTTTTTCTTTAATGCAATCCCTCATTTTTATAAACATCCTTCCACATCCCTCTCATAGAAGAATTCCAAAGAAGAAGATGCAAAAGTATGTACCCTGGACACGTTATGGGTCTTGTCTTCTACAGGATGGCATATTCTTCCCTTTCACAGAAAAAGTTCTAGCCCTGTTACTAAAAATGAAAGCGATGAATTCATGAGAATAGAAGGTCTTGCTGATACACGGAGTATGAGCACTCAGACTCATGGGAAAGGAGCAGAGAAGAGAGAGTGCAATTATTTTCATTCTAGTCTTCATGTTCCAGATATTGGAAAGAATAAAAGAGGTATTGGAAAAAGTGCCCGGAGGCACCACCCCAAATGTTTTAAATTACTATTCAGAACATTCATTAACCATCAAAAATATGCTATGCTGAACACAGTCTTTGGTAGATATCAATCAAAAGCACATTTTCTCACAAATGAACAGGGGAAAAAAGCCCCAACTCTGGCATCTTTGTTCCTCCTGATTCTTTTCTCTGGGAAAATATTGCTTTAAATTGCTGTTTGTTCTTATAATGGACTAGTGCCTTTGAGGTCTTTACCACTTAAAGTGCTCTTAATGTACAGTCAATATACATGTAAAGTTTGCCCTGATTATATGCAGCTCAAAGGATTTCAAAACATCTCCCTAGAAGCTTTTCCTTTCTCCTCAGAATTCCCATATGAGTTTCCCGGAGGCTGATTTTCAACAGAGCACAACAGAGTCTTCTCTCGGAAATGGATTTCCCACAGAAGTGGGCTACATCAAAGGAGAGCTCACTAATGTGAGAGCGATCTCTCTGATTTCATTGAACCGCCACGCAGAAGAACAAAAACAAGCTATTCACAGACATTGGAAATGTTATGGCAGCATTAAGCACCACGCTGACCCTTCCCTCCTCTGCTTCTGTGACCGTTTTTTCCTGTAGCTGCCTTTCTTGCATTTTGCTGTGCTCATGTCAGAAGGCCCTGGCCTTCTCACTCAGAACTGCTGCTAAATTCAGTGGGTCCATTTGCTGTGCACCTTTCTTGCCCCCTCTTCAGCATTTGATAGGATTAACTCTTAAAAATGTCTTCATTCCACTTCCACTGTGCACACACTGCTCAGACGCTGACCACAGGCAGCCATCCACAGGGGATCTGCATCAGCCCGCCCACCATCCTGCATACTCAGTCCCTCAGGGAGAGTGTGCTCACTCCCAAGGCACTGATCACCATCTGTCTGCTGATGACCCTGAACCACATCTCCAGCTTTAATCTTCTCAGTCCCAGATACCTAATGCAGGAATGCCTGTGATGGAAAAACACATCTCATTCAACAGGGTACCCAGCAGGCAGGGAACACCCCCTTTTACCTAAGACTGGAAAGTGTATTCCTAAGGGACCGGGTTATGACCAGAGATAAACCAACTAATAGAAGAGATTAATTATTTAGTTTTATAAGTTTTCCTTCCCTAATCCTCCTACCTGAATTAATAAATATGACTTCAAGTTCTGGTTTGTACTCCTATTGCTTATAGGTTTCCCATAATTTATACACACACACCCCGCATGCATACACACACACACACACACACACACGCCATCCATTGCATTTTGCCACATTGGTCATTTGGTCTCAAGTCTTGGAACATCAAGACAGACTCAACACAGCAGCTCCACTGACCCTAGTGGAAGTTCAGGTTTAAAAATAAGGGAAAAGCAAGACAGATGGGAGACTAGTTTGGATTTCAGATACAGGAGTAGAAATCTGGAAATGGTCCTTGGATCCTGCTCCTACAGCTTTCTAAACATTTGCTGTTTTCAAAATAGCAGATATTGTCAATCAAATTCATGAAACCCAATACCTACAGAGGCCCAGGAGCTAACTGATCAACCCTGAGTGGGGGCTGTGGTGAGCTACAGACAGCAGACACACATCCTTGGCAGGGAGCTGCGACCTCTCGGTCTGGCACGGTGCCATGCTGAGACGTCCTTCACTATTCAATGGCATATGTCCTGGTTTTTGTCCTATTGCAATTCATCTATATTTGCAATAGAACAGAATTCCTACAAGTTCATATTGGATCCAATGTGTTATGGGATATTAGATCCGGGCAGGTCAAGAATGGATTCTAAGATCTTCTTCTTGCAGCTTCCACATAGCCTGTTTCTTCACCTACTTCAGGTCTTTGTTCAAATGTCCCTTTCCAGGCAGCCCTTCCCCAACCTCACTGTGCAAAGTTATTACCCCCTCAGCAATTTCCCACCCCTGCTTTGCTCTTGTCCACAGCACTCACCATCTGACATACTACAGTTTCTGTTTACAAGCTGTCTGCTTCTCCTTTCCAGAATACAATCTTTCCAAGGGTAGAAACTTGTCCATTTGTTTGACCACTCTGTCTTCAATGGTGACCTAGAATGGTGACCTACACATAGATGCTCTGGAGTGTCCGTGTCAGATCAAAGAACTAATCTTTGATGATTAGATATCATGAGTGACTAGACCCACCCACGCCTTTTGGCTACTGATGGGACAGTGATAGGGCACAAGAAGTCAAAAGTACACAAAAATTTTTTTAAAGTGGAACCACAAGAAAAGCAATGTAAGCTCTCCATACACCTCTCCTGATAACAGCACCAACTGCTCCTTAAGGCACGTATATTGTTATGGGGACAAAAATCAAGAAAAAGATGGGACCCTACGCAATCCTGGGAATGGTCTGCTTCTTCAAGACGGATTCAAGAAACCATATTGCCTACTACCATGGGATGGCAGTCAGCTTGAAGTCAGGTCCCTAATGCTTAAGCTTTTGCAAACCAGACTATCTCTCTGGAGAAATCTTAGGGAGGACCCAAGGCATACATTTGGGAATGCGGACAGACGTGATACTGTGATCAGAGGGATGAGTGTCAGAACGGAAACAGAGGGTCTGGCTTCCAGTCTCAGCCACACTGTGGACCACGCTGCCTCATGTGTTCCGTGAGGACATATTGTGGTATATGGATTAGTCTCTATCTCTGAACTCATCATTTTATTTGACAAATTTTTAAAAATGCTTACCAGGCAGGCAGCATCGTGCCAGGTGCCATAGGGGAGAGAGCAGAGAATCAAGACCTTGCCCTCAAACGCTGAGTTACTGTGTGGCACTCTGAGATTGCTGGCCTTGCATGAGCCTCTGAGTTTTATGTGGGTCAGGGGACGTATGGTGCAATCCTGGACAGAAGAACTGTGCCTTTGATATCTGCCTTCATTGGTCCCTTTTAAATCTTGATCTATAGTTGTATGTCACAGGAATGCTACCGAGAGCTATTTCATCATTATTTTGTTATAAGAAAATCGTACACTAGAATCAGCTCAGGCCTTGCTGGCTTTTTGTGACCCCATGCTTTCCAGAAAATTAATACAATTATGCTGTTAAGCGCTCCCAAATGTGCCCAAACCATTATATTCATTGTGCCCAGAGGAAGTTAGCCCAACAGATAATCACAGTTTTACAGGAAGGCGGCATTAGCACCCACGGCTACTATCTCTGCCCAAAATAAGACTAACCACCATGTAAATCTGGTCAGATCTGAAGGAAGCAATTATTAGGACCCATACACAACCCAACACACAAACAGATGGGAGGATGTTAACTACCGGCCATTATGAACAAAGAGCTGGGTGAGTGGAAAATGACTGGTAACAGGTTAAATCTGAACTTAGAGAGTAGGTGCAAAGGTGGAGGCCAGAGTCGGGAAAGAGATTTGCAAGGAACAGCAATAGGTCAGCACCATGCTGACATTCACATGGAAATCATTGCAAGCCAATCTCCTCATAATGGCGTGTACAGTCTAGAGCACTCTGTTTTGAACATGTCCAGAGATGGGAGGTAAAAGAAGGAAAAGCGACAGAGTCAGCTGTGATGCCTGGAGAAAAGGTTAAAGTAATATATATTTGTTAAAGAACTGAGAAGATTGTATAGACACAATTATGTCTACAAAGAAATCCTCCAAAGCAAAAGTGTTTAGAGTATTAGTAACTTCAGTTAAGATCCACTTAGTCCACCCACCAGAGACAGGATTTCTCCTCCAAGGGAAAAATACACTAGTGCCATATTGTGACCGTGTCAAATCTGAGCACAGTGACAGAGGAGGACTTCCCCCAGAATGCACACTCTGAGGAACAGAGAGGCTTAGGTTTCCTGGTGCAAGGATCCAACACCAGATTATATAAAAGCTTAAGAAGAAAGGTACAGAAGACAACTCCCAATAACCCTCATCAGTCATCTTATTCTGAGGTGCAGAGGAGGAAGGAAACAAATGAGTCCAACAACTTCTTTAAACAGATGGTGAAATCACAGCCTTATATTTTTGAAGTACTAACCAGTTGCCACCTGGCATGTCAATGCAGAATCAGTACAATTTTTAAATTTAATTCACAAAAAAAGGGTGGGGGAATGCCCATTTCCTAAAGATACAAGAAGAAATCCGAGCAAGGAAAACTTATTTCAAATGTGCTTGTGTATTATAGCAATTAATAAAAACACATGGGACAGGTATGAAATGATCCCAGTATTAAAAACTGCTTTTTCAAAACCTCACCAAGCAGTATCATAGAATGAGGAACTTAAAAGACTTAACCTTTCTGCTTGACCCATGGCAGAATTAAATTATATCTTCCCCAACCTGATTTCTCCCATGAAATCTATTCTGTTTAGGATGAAGGTCAAGTACCAAGTGAGAATGATTTACTGCTGCTCTTCAAATCCAATTCCATAATCATACTCTTGTCTCAAAATACCAGCTGGACATCAAAGATGAAAAGAAAAAAAAAAGACACAAAAAATGCGGCCACACTCTCAAGAATATTATGAAGCTGGAATACAACCATTTCAAATTCTATCATCCTCAAGTACAAATAGAATTTTCATTCATCAAATACTAGGCAAGCACGGAGCCCGTCGCAGGCTCCAGTGTTCTGCAGCATCTCATGTCTTCACAGAGCAGCACACTTCCCATTGCGAACTCCCCTTTCTCAAAAGAACTTGACTTCTTTTGAAAAACTGCAGTGCTTGCGTTAAATTCTTTTCTTTCCTTTTCTGCCCGTGCATAATAGTCACTTGACTCCAGAGAAAGTAAAATTCAACAATCCATGGGTATTACTGCAAATACTTCAAAAACAGGCGGATCCAAAATAGCACAGTAGACGAGCATAGTAACTGTTTGGTCCATAATACAAACCCAACAGCAACTCGGAGCGGGAAAAGATAGTCTTTATTGATTGTTACCTGTGTAGTGATGAACAATCAGAGGTTTTGAGGAGGAAGATGTCATTTAAGTAGATGTCCTAAGGCCAAGCTTGAACTAGGCGAAAAGATTGTGCACTAAAGGCATTTCCTCCCCCAGTTCTTGCTTCCAAAGTACTTCAGAGGCACGCCATAGATTAAAATTACTCTTCATGGATAAATCGGGGCTTTAATTAAATACTCCAGTAAAGACAAATTAACCAACATAAATTGAGTACCTACTATGCATTCTGTTTTTTGCTACACTCTTTACAAAGTAATAGAGGAAGGGCTGTTCTGTTTAAGAAAGCTATAGTCTCATTAGATGAGATCAGACACCTTGTATCAAAGGATACGTAATAGGTCAAACAGCAAAATATAAGTCGTCATCAGGTAGCATATTACATAAGAATTTTTGGTAAAGAAGTGGTATGAATTCAAAGGAACAGGGTGCCACCATGAACTTGGCAGCCTGAAGTGGGCCTTGAAATAAGGTTAAAAGTTCTGGCAGCTATGGAGGAAAAGAACAAAAGAGTTGGGAGCAAAGTACCCTGAAGAGAGCCCAAAGGCTGAAAGGCCCAAATTCTGCTTGGGAGGCAGCAATAGAGTACAAATGACTGAGTATTGTCTTTTGAAGGCAGTTCCAAACTGCTGGGGTCTGAGTTCAGGACTTGTTCTTTTCTTTTTTTTTTTTAGATTTTATTTATTTATTTGAGAGAGAGAGAGAGATAGAGATCACAAGTAAGCAGAGCAACACACAGAGAGAGGGGGAGGGGAAGCAGACTCCTTGCTGAGCAGAGAGCCCGATGCAGAACTCGATCCCAGGACCCTGAGATTATGACCTGAGCCGAAGGC
This sequence comes from Mellivora capensis, assembly GCA_004024625.1. NCBI lineage: Eukaryota > Metazoa > Chordata > Mammalia > Carnivora > Mustelidae > Mellivora > Mellivora capensis. Next base: position 15,055 of record PISX010008713.1, on the reverse strand, counting down.
AGAGGCTTAACCCACTGAGCCACCCAGGCGCCCCAGGACTTTTTATATATTATATTATATTATATTATATTATATTATATTATATTATATTATATTATATATAAATATATAAATATATATTACTATATTACATTATGTCTTCCATGTTCATGCATGTTGTCAAAAATGGCAAGACTTCCTCCTTTTGTAAGGCTGAATATTATTCCATTATATGTATATAATTATATATATTTATAATTATACATATCCATATAATATTCTACTACATATGTGTGTATGTGTGTATATATATGTATATATGCATATATATATATATATATATATATATATATAATTTTCTTGACCTATTCCTCCACAGATGGACACTTAGGTTGTTCCATAGCTTGGTTATTGTAGAAAATGCTTCAATAGACATGGGAGTACAGATATTTCTTTGAGGTAGTGATTTTCTTTCCTTTGCATATATACCCAGAAGTGGGACTGCTGAGCCATATGTTTGCTCTTTTTAATTTTTTGAGGAACTCCTTATTGTTTTCCATAACAACTGTATCAACTTATACTCCCACCAACACTGTTCCCTTTTCTCCACACTCTCGCCAACACTTATTATCTTCTGACTTTTTGATAATCACCACCTAACAGGTATAAGGTGATATCTCACTGTGATTTTGATTTGTAGTTCCCTGTTGATTACTGATGGTGAGCACCTTTTCATATACCTATTGGCCATTTATATGTCTTCTGCAGAAAAATTCTATTTATATTCTTTGCCCATTTTTCAATTGGGTTATTTGGTTTTCTATTTGGTTGTAAACTTCCTTACATATTTTGGATGTTACATTTTATAATATTGCAAATATTTTTCTCATTCCATAGGTTGCCTTTTCACTTCAACTGTTTCCTTTGCTGTACAGAAACTTTTTAGTTTGATATAGTCACACATCTATTTTTGCTTCTGTTGCCTGTGCTTTGGGGTGTCAAATACTAAGAAGCGTTGCCAAGTCCAATGTCAGGGAGATTTACCTCTATGTTTTCTTCCAGAAGATTTATAGTTTCAGATCTTACATTCAAGTTTCTAATCCACTTCGAGTTGATTTTTGTGTATAATGCAGGATAAAGGCCTAATTTCATTCTTTTGCATGTGGACATCCAGTTTTCCAACACCATTTACTGAAGAGGCTATCCTTTTCCTATTGTGTACCCTTGCATCTTTGTTGAAAATTAGTTGGCCATATATGCATGTGTTTATTTCTGGACTCATGATTCTGTTCCACTGATTATGTACCTGTTTTGATGCCAGTATCACACTCTTTCGATTATCACAGCTTGTTAGTATAATTTGAAATCAGGAAGTGCGATGCCTCCAGCTGTGTTGTTCTTGATCAAGAATGCTTTAGTTATTAGGGGTCCTTAGTGGTTCTCTATAAATTGTAATTTTTTTTCTATTTCTGTAAAAAATGTCAACTGGAGTTCTGACAGAGTTGAGCTGAATCTGTAGATCACTTTGGATAGTATGGACATTTAAACAATATTAATTCTTCCAAACTATGACCATGGGATATCTGTTCATTAATTTGTGTCTTCAATTCCTTTCATCAGTATTTTGTAGTCCAGTGTGTAGCACTTTTACCTCCTTTGTTAAATTTATTCCTAAATATTTTATTCTTTTGATATTATTATAAATAGAAATTTCTTAATTGCTTTTTCAGATAGCTTGTTGTTAGAGCATAGAAATGTAACTGATTTCTGCATGTTGATTTTGCAAACTGCAACTTTACTGAAGTCATTTCTTTGTGTTTTGGGTTGTTTTTTTTTTTTAAGATTGTACTTATTTGACAGAGAGCAATCACAGGAGAGGAAGAGGGAGAAGCCCCCGACTGAGCAGGGAACCTGATGCAGGGCTCAATCCTAGGCCCCTCGGATCACGACCTGAGCTGAAGGAAGACGCTTAACCAACTGAGCCACCCAGGCACCCCCATTTTTTGGTTTTAACAGCTTTTTAAAGGAGTCTTTGAGGTGTTCTTTATATAAGATCATGTTATCTACAAACAGAGACAATTTTACTTCTTTCTTTTTTATTTGAATGCCTTTTATTTCTTTATCTTGCCTAACTGCTTTGGCTAAAACTTCCCATACTATGTTGAACAGAAGAGATAAGTGTAGACATGCCTGTCTTGTTCCTTATCTTTAAGCTTTTCACTATTAAGTGGAATGTTAGCTGTGGGTTTGTTATATCTGGCCTTTATTATGTTGAGGTACATTCTTTCCGTGCCTAATTTGTTGAGAGTTGTTATCATAAGATGATGCCAAATTTTGTCAAATACTTTTTCTGCACCTAAGGAGATGATTTTTTTATCTTTCATTTTGTGAATGTGGCACATCACATTTATTGACTTGTGTATGCTGAACCATCCTTGCATCCCAGGGATAAATCCCACTTAATCATGGTATATGACCTTTTCAATGTGCTACTAAGCAGACAATGTTAACTGGCTAAAATAACAGCCATTCCTAACCCGTACTCAGTCGTTGCTTCTCACAATGAAGTCTAATAAGCTAGTTGCTCATTTTCCCATATTCCTTCACATGGGATATTCACATGGCTCCCTGCTGGCTGATAAGTCATAAAGGGAAGTCTGACATGGGCTTCTGAAAAAAGCAGACAAAACATAATGAAAGAAGAAAAAAGTTTGCTACCATGAGAACCTTTTTAGTCTCACCTTGAATGGGCACAAGGTATTTGGACCTGTGGCAGCCATAAAAATGAAGAGATGACAAGCAGGGATGTGAAAATCCTATAGAGAGAAGACAGAGCGGAAAAAAGACAATGCTACAAGATTCTTAAGATGTCACTGAAATAAAGGTTCAACTCTAACCCCAGATTTTTTTGTTGTAATAGTAAATAAGTGTTAAGCCACCACTCGTTTACACTGCATTGTTACTTGGAGCCAAAAGCATTCCTACCTGATACACCTGCCCTCACCTTCCAAGACCCCAAGTCTTCAGGGCTGCCTCAGGAGAAGCCACATTCTCTATGACTTTACTCTCACCCTACAGTTAGATGTTCTGAGTATAAGGCCCCAACTCAGTCCCTTCCTGGGATTCTTTAAACCACATCTGAGAAGGAAAGTTTGCACTCTCACATGGCTGCAGTCATATAAAAATGTTAAGCCTGGGTCATCAGCAGCAATAGTTTTTGCACTGAATAGAAAGCCCGTCCACAGTGAGAAAGGCAAGAGTCAACAAACATAGCAAAGCATGAATAGAACATGCAAGAAAACCCTGGTGGGATTCGATTCCCTAATGCCGGATGTTCCTGAGCCTAGCTTTCACGTGTACCCTTCCCACAAGTGAATCAATCTTTCTTTGAATCCCAAGAAAATTCCCCTTTTTCCCCAAACTAGTTTTGAGTTTGGTTTCCTTAATTTACAACTCAAAAAACAAAACCTATGTATACTATTTCACATACTACCCAAAATAACTTTCCTATGATTTTATCATTGAAACGAAAAACACAGTGGAAATTTCCAGAGGATCAAAGTATAAGAAAAAGGTAGAGGTCATCTTTTCTCCTAAATCAGGCTGAGAAATGCTATTATGATCCTCGGTTCAAATAGCCCAGCTCTACCACTTAGCAGTTTTGACACCTTAGATAAGTTATTTAACCTCTCTGGGCCTAAGTTAACTTATATATAAAATAAAAATTGCAACTGTAGCTAACTCACAGTGGTTCTAAGAATTAAATGAGTCAATACATATAAAGAACTTAGAACGACATGAGGTAATATGGGTTCAATAAATGTGAGCTAATATTCTTGGACCTACATCAAAATCTTGAATATAATGAGATACCTGATCCATGAAAAATAATAAGTGAACTTTCAGCTGTGGGGTCAACATATTAATCTTTTAAGCATCTACTGTGTACATAGCACTTCACAGTGCTTAAAATATTGCCTAGCATTAACTCTTAAACCTATTAACTAGCTTATAACTGTAATCACTCTGGAGGCAAAAGACTAAAGATTAAGGAAAGTTAAATAATATGTCCACTATGGCATAGATATAGCTTGAACCCAAGGTTGTATGAATTATAAGATTCAACTTTTTTCATGATATCATACAGCCACAGGAATAAGAATGTGTTCAGTATTTTGGTTCTGTATAGTGGAATAGAATGATTATAATGGCTTTGTATGTGATACAGAGTTAGGGTCTAAAATCAGATTTTAAGGGCACCTGGCTGGTTCAGTCAGTTAAGCAACTGTCTTCAGCTCAGGTCATGATCCTGGAGTCCTGGGATTGAGTCCCAGAGCAGGCTCCTTGCTCAGCAGGGAGCCTGTTTCTCCCCCTGCCTGCCATTCTTCTTGCTCCTGTACCCATACTCTCTCTGTCAAATAAATAAAAATCTTTATTAAAAAAAGCAGGTTTTTCATGTATTGTATGGTGACTAACATAACACAATAAAAAATTTAAAAAAAAAGAAAATCAGATTTTTAAGGTAAACCTTAAGTATAGAAAAAGCAATCCTTGAAAAATCTCTGAATTCATCTTTAAATTTCCACACTTGTGTCCTTGAAAGCACACAAGCCAAGAACTGATTCTCTTAAATTTTCTTTGTATTTTTTTTAAATCTTTGAGGGACGGAGTACATGGAACTCCATGGGGCAAAGGGAAATCTTTTGTAAGCTCTTTTTCTTTTGAATTGTTGAATTTGTACAAGTAGAATATGTGGTATGACTCCATGGTGGCTGCTATTCAGGGAAGCACCGTCTTGAGGAACCCTGAATATGATCATTTCAATTCCCTTCCACCTCCAAGAAGGATGAAACAGCTGACTCAAGGTCAGGAGCATAAAAAAAGTAAAGCACAAATATTCAAATATCTCTATTTCTACAAAAGAGGTCAATAATTACTTGCCTCCTTATCCTACAGACAGATACTGCCTTAAAATATCTTTATATTCAAATAATTTTGAGATTCCAGCTAAATGTGCATTGAACACATACATTTCCCACCACTCTGAGCCCAAACCACATGAATCATGACAGTAGAAAAAAAATTTAATGCCAAAAAGAGAAAGAAGAAGAGAAAAAACAACAGGTAAATCTTGAGAACTGGAGAGCAGATGATATTAGCCCCAAAAGTGTCAGCAGTAGGGGAAATCCTATCTCTTAGAATTTGTACAGCCAGCCCCCAAAGGACTCAGGATTGAGGGGCAACTTATGCCCATAAAAGATGCAGATAAAGCCAAGAATAGGGGAATGGCTAGAAGTAAAAAAACAAATAAATCCCTCAATCCCCCAGACCACCTCCACCACTCGACGCTCCTCTACACTGTCATCCTGTCTCACCACACCACACACACACACACTCACACACACACGCACACGCACACACACAGAGTCATCTTGAGCAGGAAAACAATGGCTCAAGGCCAGTCCTCCCTCCAGGGTCCGCATATGTTCCCAGGACACTCTTCTGCAGTCATTGCCCCACTCAGCTCTGAGTCTGTCTTTCCATATGATTGATTTTGGATTTCTCTCAGCAGTATTTCTAACCCAGCAACCTATCCTTCATGACCATGGTACAAGCAGCTAGTCCTCAGCCATTCAGTTCAGTCTTACAACTCAATTGCAAATTTCCCTTTTGTTACACGGAAACTCGGATGAAAAAGAATTGAATATCTTATCACATTTACATTATCAAATATTATGAAACTAAAGATTGGTTCTTAAAAACATCATAATACACCTAGGATAGGGAAGGTATCCCATTTAGTGAGGAGGTTAGAGAAAGAGGAAAGTCCCTATTTTCTAAGGGAGAATGTCAATAGATAACATCAAAAACTGTAAAACAAATCAAGAATGGGCTGTATGTATAACCTTGCTTTTTAGAAAAACAGAGGTAAAACTCAGGAGAAATATCTCTAAAAGCTAGACTGGTTGATGTAGGATGTTGGGAACTGAGATAAGAAAAGAGCCAGAAAGATCTACTGTCATTCACCACGATTCTTGTAGAACTGCATAATTTTTAAAATTTCCTCTATTTAAGCTTGAAACAAGAGAAATCAAACAAAAATAAAATATACCTGCAGGAATCTGTTCCCCCTCTTAGCTGTCAGCTCCATATCTGGTTTTACCTCTGCAACCTCTCCTCTCCAGAAATGTGCAATGACCACATGGCCAAGTCAACTCGGTGTCAAAATGATTAACTACAATGTACACTTTAAACAAGTCTAAGAAAATCCATATTTAAATACTATAAACTAGGAAATGACACATCGGTGTATAAAATCTCCCCCCAATGGATTCTTTCACACACAGATCCTCTAATGTATCTAAAATAATTCAATTGATTTTTAAATGTGATTTACATATAGCTTAACATCAATATATTCATTGAACACAGAAAACCGGGGCTGTATTCAATCTGCAATTTCCACACTATCACACAGAGGATGACACAATTATATGAGATTACTACCTTAAGAAAACTTGAAACTGCCGCTGGTTATATTTCAATCAAAATATCTACTTTTCAATTTTTTTAAATGAAGCTATCAATCCATTATTAAATCGATTAAAGCTTATGAGTTAACATGAGTACTTCGTGAATGATTTTCTCATGTTTAGAGTAGCTCTGCAACACAGATTCACAAGTATTATTAGAAGTGTGATCAACCCCACTGAGAATTGCTGCAAATAAATGGCTTTGGTAAAGCTAACTGTTAAAACTTGGCATTCACTGTCAACATCGAGCTATCTGTTTTCCCTCCTATCTACAAAGACTCTTCTCAGATAATGCTTTGTTTGATAACTTCCACAGCCCTATATATTCTGGAGTTGTTGAAAACACTCAAATTTGTTTTTCATTAAATCATTGTGACTTTGGCCTCCTGTATTTGACACATCATAAGGTTTCAAATTACATTATTTTCTACTGTGAAGGAACATATCTAGAAGTTCTTTAGATGCACAAGTTTTCCTATGTACATAATGTTCAGAGATTTATGGAGATGTAGAAAACTACTGAAAGCTTGGGGTGTATTTAGGTTCTGGACACCAAATTTCTACCATGAATTTGGTCTAAAATGCACTAGTCCACAGGCCCTACTATACGGAAAGCTCTGAAAACGGTGTCTTAAAAATATGATTCTTTCCATAATTTTTAAAAGGTGAATGTAATATTTAATCTAGTTTTCAGAAAATTACCTCCAGCCTCAGTGATTAAAATAATTGGAGTGGCTAAAATAAAATGTTTTCAGATAATACTGGTATGCATCAGAATGGTACCACCTTCATTACTGACAATACATCGATTGCTCTGTTCAGGTATGCTACAGTTTTAAATTATCTGCACATTAGCTAATGCTCAAAATCAAAAACAGACATATTTTTAAGGCTTTCTGTTGTTGTTATCCAACACATGCTTAGGACTGTACATTACATTTGTCTCTTTCTTTTCCTTCTTAGGAAGCTTCAAGCGGGACACCTGGGTGGCTCAGTTGCTTAAGCGTCTGCCTTTGGCTCAGGTCATGATCATGGGGTCCTGAGACTGAGTCCCCAACTGGGCCCCCTGCTCAGCAGGAGGGCTGCTTCTCCCTCTGCCTGCCACTCCCCTTGTTTGTGCACTCTCTCTCTTTCTCTGACAAATAAATAAATAAAATCTCTAAAAAAAAAAAAAAAAGAAAGAAAGAAAAGAAACCTTCATGCAAGTGTACTGAAGTGTACCATGTGCCATAAGTACAGGCTTTTTTTTTTTTTTTTAAAGATTTTATTTATTTATTTGAGAGAGAGGCAGTGAGAGAGCATGAGCAAGGAGAAGGTCAGAGGGAGAAGCAGACTCCCCGTGGAGCTGGGAGCCCGATGCGGGACTCGATCCCTGGTCTCTGGGATCATGACCTGAGCCGAAGGCAGTCGTCCAACCAACTGAGCCACCCTGGCGTCGCAGTACAGGCTTTTAAAATCAATCTCCTATACTGTGATGAAAATGAGTACATCAATAATGAATAATACATCATCAACACTGAAACCAGTCAATGGTTCCAAATCTCCATGATAAACTAGAAGGCATAGTTGCCATAAATGATTGCATTTGAGCTAAACAAAGATATTGAAATCTGATATTAACTCCTAACCTGAGACCACAGTTATACTGTCCTCAAGGAAATGCTGAAATATTTCACCAGCATCTCTCCAGTTTGAGGTCCCAGGGAGAGATCAGCATAGTAAAGTCTAAAGGGTAACAAAGTCTGCTTGGAATGAACTTATCCCTCCTATCCAAGGCACTGGAGACCACAGCACTCCTCAGAAAACATGGCCCACACACCATTACTGAAACTGTGGGCTAAGAGCAGCAAAGCATATCCTTGACTGTGTAAGGCTGATGGGCCTGACTCCTCCAGGCCACGAGCCCCAGGACATCTCTGGAGCCTCCTTTCTCCCACAGGAGGCCCACTCCCCCTGAACTGGGAGCACCCACAAAAGTTCAAAGGGCTATAAAGGCATGGACAACCCAATGTCAGGAAAGGCAATGATGAAATCCTTCATTGCTGATAAATCCAATAACAGAAATCACAGGATCACATGGACACAGGCTCCTATCTGATCAAATCCAGGTTCTACTCCTCATTAGAACACTCTTTAAAAAATTGGAATAGGAGATAGTTCTGGAATACAAGGTCCCTGATGATAAAAGGGCGGAAAACCTGCCATTGAAGAAACATAAAAAATCAAGGATGAATGGTGAAAGGTTTAGCCAACTCAGAATGAAACAATGAAGTAAGTGGCAAACATCGTTTTGGAGGTTGTCTGGCACCATGTATCCAAAGACTTAAAAACATTTGGCGTTTTTTTTTTTTTTTTAGTTTCAAAAACTGTAGCTTTATTATTTGTATCCACATAGTAAGTGCAGTCATTGATCATTTAGTCTCTTGTATTTTATTTTATTTTAATTTTCCTTGAGTATAGTTGACACTTATAGTTGAGTGTTGCCTTAGTTTCAGGTGTACAACACAGGGGTTTGACAAGTTGTGCTCCCCTACATTTATGGCAGCTCTATTCACAATAGCTAAGATACAGAAGCAGCCTAAGTGTCCCTCCATAGACAAATGGATCAGGAAGATGTGATACAGCAGAGGATGATACAGCCACAAAAAGGACGATATTGTGCAGTCTGAGGCAACACTCACAACCTTTTAACCCATCGATTACATGCATAGGACTTTACCTTCTGAGATAAGCAACCAGATGTGAACAGATATGCTGGGACTTATCACACTGAAAAAGGTGAAATAAATATAAACACAGATCAAAAGCAACTGGTAAAGGAACAGATATGTACTTACACAGGTATATATGTGCATGTATGCTAACTTCCAGTTATCTGCTGAAACACTGTTTCTGTCATCTGTTAAAATACTGTGAAGTCATTAAAAAAGCTACTCAAGGGCGCCTGGGTGGCTCAGGTAGTTAAGCGTCTGCCTTTGGCTCAGGTCATGATCCCAGAGTCTTGGGGTCGAGTTCCGCATCAGGATCCCTGCTCAGCGGGGAGTCTGCTTCCCTGCCCCTCCCTTGGCTCATGTGCCTTCTCTCTCTCCTTCTTGCTCATTCTCTAAGTAAATAAGTAAAATCTAAAAAAAAAAAAAAAAAAAAATCTAAAAAAATAATTCTACTCAAACTACATAAGGATACAGGTAAATGACAGATTTTTTAGTAAAATAGACTAAATAGCAATACTATTTTTGATTTTTAAAAAACCCATGTCCATTTATGCTCAGATATATATATGTATATATATACATATATAGAACAATGTATCTAAAATTTTAACAGTAAATGGTAAAAAATTATAAGTAGTTTCTGATGACATATATGTTACTTCCAATCTTTATATAAGTATCTTCCAAACTTTATCTAAAATAAACATGTATCCCTTACGAATTCTGAATAAACAATAAACACCAAGTGTTCTTAAAATGTCACAGCAAAGGTCTGTGTCAAATCAGGGGTTTCTGTTCAGCAGGAGAGAGTCTGGAAAGTCCACAGTAAAGGCTTCCTCCTCTACGGGATACCAGCTGAAGCAGAGCCAAGACAAGAAGGTACCGAAGACTCCACGCTTGCACGTTCTTGGTGCCCAAGGTAGGAATAATGGGGACATACAAATTCAAGATAATGGCTAAATAAACGTGTTACCAGCAGGGACAGACCTAGTCCCATGCCTACTAAAAGAAGATGTGGCAGTTGCTCCAGTCTCAACAACTCCCAAAAAAGACCAGCGTGAAGGATGGTCTGACAGGCAACCCTGTAGCTTATCATACTGACCAGCTGCTCCTCCACAGGTGCCAAACCCCCTCAGCAGGGACAAGGGCTGTGAAGGACAAGGTCACCAGAGGTGCCTGGGAGGTACGGAGCAGGGACGGAGTCCTCGTGGACCCTTCATCTGGGTTCAAGCCTTGGGAGAATTTCAAATAGAAACAAAGGAGCAGGGAGCTCTGAAGAGAGCTGCGGTGCGGTGTGTCCAGACGATTTCCCAGTTCCAAGTCGGAAAGCGAGAGCAAGGAAGTCCACACCAAAGTGCACCACCAGCACACTGTGGCTCTACTAGAAGAAGAAGGTGCTTCCAGAGAACAAATCTCTCGGCATGTCGAGAACAAGAGACCTCCAGCCCTGGTGGAGATGTGTCAGAAAGCTGATGCTATTGGACAAGACAGGGCAGTCTGAAAAGAAACCTAAGAGAGAGATTTAAACAAGAAGCAGAAATGATCCTCAGTGGTCTCTTGTCCAGAAAATAGATTACATTGTTCAGAACAGCTCCTCGGAATTTTATGAAGATTTTAAATAGTAAGACAAATGTATTGACTCGGGGAAAACAGGTATACTTTCAATCTGCTTCGTCTACTCCACCACTTCATGACTTCAAAGAATAAAGTTCTGAGAACAGAATTCAAATTCTTTAGATAGGAAACAAAGGGGGCAAAGGGCTAATACACTTTTGAACAAACAAGTTATATTTTTAAGTCATTTTTAAAAAATGAAATGACCACTTTTGCACATCTGCATACAATTACCAGAACCAAGTAATCTACCACTTGCATAAGGCCAGCTAGACTTTTCCTACATATTCTTCTATCCATTAAACGTTAAGGTCCTGATACACACACACACATACACATATTGGAGAGTTTTCTATCTAATGATCTAGGACAGGGTTTTTCAACCTTACAATACTGACACTCAGGCTGACTAAGTCTTCGCTGTGGGAGACCACCCTGCTCATTGTGTGATGTGTACCTGTATGCCTGGTCCCCACCCACTATAGTCCATTAGCAATCTCCATGCTTGCAGCTGTGACAACCAAAAATGTCCCCATTCCCCCCACTGTAGAACCACATACCTACTGGTATTTTGAGGACTTAATGGGATAGTCAGAGGTCTGGACACTGCAAATAGTCAGTGGAGACTTTATAAACCTCAGCGATTTGCTTGGAATTGAATTCAAAAAGAATAACAATGTGCTTTTTAGTTGTCTACTGTGATTTAACCTAATTTGAGTAGATTTAAAATCTACCAGAGGGTATGTTGAAGAGTTAATCTTTTATCATTAAAAATAAGACTTTCTCATAAATTTCACAGAAAGTTTCACTCATTCCTTTGTGTGTTCATGGTTGGCAAGAAAAGTACATGCTAGAAGGCAGAAGTATAAAATCCTGTTGCTGACACAAACTGCTCCCTAATTAGCAGGTTTAGATTATGTTATAATGAGCATACGTATATATTATCAATGGATTTACCATTACATGCATACAAAAATGCTCTCCTTGGAGAAAACATTCATTAAATATGAATAAAGGGGATGCTGCCATAATTGCTTAAAGTAACTATGGAAATGTGTTTAAATCTTGATTCCACATACTAATATCTACCCAGATCTCTTTTGTTAAAAAATTCTACTTTCTCAGGGACACCTGGGTGGCTCAGTGGGTTAAGCCTCTGCCTTCGGCTCAGGTCATGATCCCAGGGTCCTGGGATCGAGTACCACATCGGGCTCTCTGCTCAGCAGGGAGCCTGCTTCCCCCTCTCTCTCTGCCTGCCTCTCTGCCTACTTGTGATCTCTCTGTCTCTCTGTCAAATAAATAGATAAAGCCTTAAAAAAAAAAACCAGAAAAACAAAAAACCCTCTTTTTCTCAGCTCTAACATGAAGTTATACACTTTAGACACCAAGAACCTTTTGAGATTTCTTCCTATGTGAATGACCCTTGCATCATAAATGCACCAAGCATTAAGGATACATTCATGCAGCAAGGTTGGTTTAGAACAGATAGAAAAATTAGGAAATGTGAAGCTGTATTGTAAAAATTTTATTCCTTGAAAAAACAAATTCAGGGGCCCCTGGGTGGCTCAGTCAATTAAGCCTCTGCCTTCAGCCCAGGTCATTCATGATCCTGGGGTCCTGGGATCGAGCCCAGGCAAAAGGGCTAATACATTTTTGAAAAAATAAGTTATACTTTTAAGTCATTTTCTAAAAATGAAATGAACATTTTTGCGCATTAGCATATAACTATCTGAAGCAAGTAATCTACCACTTGTATAAGCAAGCTAATACTTTTCTACATATCCTTCCATCCATTAAACATTAAGGTCCTGATATATATGCATCTAATATCAGAGAGTTTTCTATATAATGATCCAAGACAAGGTTTTTGTCTACCCACAATCTAACTGAGCCCAATGCAGGGCTTGATTCCATGACTCTGAGATCATGACCTACGCTGAAGGCAGACACTTAAGTGACTGAAGCCACCCAGGTACCCCTGAAATTTTTTTTTAAGATTCTATTTGAGAGAGAGGGAGAGAGAGAGTACAAGCAGGGGGAGGGGCAAAGGGAGAGGGAGAGGGACAAGCAGACTCCCCACTGAGGGTGGAGCCCAATTCGGGGCTCAATCCCAGGACCCCGGGATACTGAGATTATGACCTAAGCTGAAGTCAGATGCTTAACTGACTGAGCCACCCAGGGGTTCCGAATCTTAACTTCTTGATGACTATGACTTTCTCACTCAACTCTGAAATTATCCTTATTCTAATTCCAACACCTAGATCAGTAGAGAGCCCACAAACAAATGTTTAACAGATGTGTGCTGATGAATGAATGAAGTGTTGCTGAAAGGGAATTAAGACCATTGCATAGTAAAGCAGGATGTCGGGAGGATTTGCACAAACAAGATGGCCCATAAAATTGGGAAGACTGAAATGATTAGAAAGGAACAGGAAGAGCATGTTAATGGTGAGAATGGAGAATTGCAGAAGAATGGGAAGAATTTGAAAGACTGGCCAGGGCCAGCTCTACAAGATGAAATATGTGAGTGAGAAGGCAGCTCCTCTCTGGGCCAGTGCTCCTCTGGAGCGACCTCTATTTATAGTGAAGCACAGGGTGCCTGGGTGGCTCAGTCATTAAGTGGCTGCCTTCGGCTCAGGCCATGATCCTAGGGTCCTGAGATCGAGGCCCACATCGGGCTCCCTGTTCGACAGGAAGTGTGCTTCTCCTTCTCCCACTCCCCCTGCTTATGTTCCCTCTCTCTGCTTGTGTCTCTCTCTGTCAAATAAATAAATAAAATCTTCTAAAAAAAATAAAAATATAGTGAAGGACAGGTGAGATATCAGCCTCTGCTTGTCCGGGATCAGGAGACTTGGGCGGTGCATGCTCTGCACAACCATCTCAAACAGCCCTGAGGTGGTTCCCTGAGAGGAAACAGAGGATTTCATTTTTCAAGCAGGTGCCCAGGACCTGATTCCACTGGGTTAAATGGCTGCCATCAGCAAATGCTTTCCTCGCCGCTCTTGGAAGTTCCTCTTATTTACCCTTACACTTCTAGATCTCAAGCTAACAGAACAACACACCATGGGGTTTGAATCTCGGGCTCTGCTGCTTATGTGACCTTGGGTTAGTTAAATTTAACCTCTCTGTGCTTCAGTTTCTCCATCTGTAAAACGGGGATGATGACAGTTGCCTCACCGCCACCGTGAGAAGAAGGTTGAATAATTGTGTGTGAGACCCTCAGCACAGTGCCAGGCTCCAGGCAATACCTAATGAGGGCCCAAGATACCAGACACCTGGCTGTGTGATGCCTATGTTTCCAATGTGAAGCATTTGGAAAGCTAGTTACTCAAAATGAAAATAGCTTTTTATACCACTTGTGATTGGGGAATTATACATCCTCGTACTTTAAATTACTTATTTTGTTGAGTACCAGAATTTGGTGCTACTTTTTTAGTGAACAAAATAACTAATATTAGAATACTTTTGAGAAGCAGAAACTAGAAGAAAGCATTTAGATTTTTTTTCTATGTTCATAATTGCACAGCCTCTTCTCTTCTCCTGGAAAGAACCCCAGAAGATGGCTAGCATTGTCTTCCCAACTCACAGATGGAGAAACTGAGGCTCAAGCACACCAAAGGACCAGATGGAGAGCACACAGAAATAGTGGTAGAGCTCAAAGAGGCAGTTCAGGTACTGAAGGGTCTATCTAGAGCTTCTACAAGGAGCGATGACCAAGAAAAAGAATTTAATGTTATCAGCACAAAATTAGGTACAGCACTCTGGAAGGATCCTGTGCAAGCCAGAAGTCTGGAAGCTTTAAACTTTATTCACTGCAAGACAGTTGCTCCTCTGGCGGAGGTCAGAATGAATAATTACATTCAAATGCACTGTTGACAGAGCATGTGGGGCCCTGTGCCAGGTGCTGTATTGGACTCCCACCCTCACCTAACCTCATACTCTCCTCTCCCCAGCATCATGATAACAAACTGGGGTACAATGGTCAAGTTGCATGTGTCAGCTTGGCTAGGCTACAGTACCGTTATTAAACAAATGCCAATCTAGGTATTGCTGTGAAGGTGTTAGGTAGATGTGGTTAACTTGTCCAATCAGTTGACTGTAAAGGAAATTAGCCTGGATAATGTGGGTAGGCCTCATCCAATCAACGGAAAGCTTTAAGAGCATAAACAGACTTCTGAGAGATGAAATTCTGCCTCAAAGCCATAACACAGTGGATGG
>PISX010008712.1:0-80186 GCA_004024625.1 Mellivora capensis | reverse complement strand
GCTCTCTGCTTCCCCCTCTTCAGTCCCACACAGGGGCTTGACGCCCTGGGGAGGAGAGGCTGGGCCCGTGGGCCGGGGGCTCTGCCTCGATTGCTCTGGAGGGGTGGGCGGCAGGGGGGACGCTGGGCCCTTGGGAAAGCCTTTGGAGTGTTTAGTGTTTTGGATGCACGTTTTGTGTCTTATTTACTAAGAATATTGATAGATGCTAATTGTAAATTATTCATAGAATACAGAAAAGAATTTTTAAGAAAAGTAGGTTTCCCCCTGGGCTCACTAACTAGGGACCACCACTGTGGTCTTTCTAGACACTTTTCTGTGCGGATGTTCCCGCCTTTTGAGACAACAAGAATGGGCTCACACAGCACAAGGCTTCGCGCTTCATGTCACGGCCGCCTCCCCGAGTTAGGACATGGCTTCCGGGAAGTCCTGATGTATGGCTCCCGGGCCCCTGCCACCAACTCCCGGACGGTCATTGTTCTCTCTTTCCAGCACTGCTAGAACGGACTGCACACAACCACCGGGTGACAGCCTTGTGAAAAATCTGTAGCTGGGGGATTACAGGGTCACAAGGATTCACATTTTAAAAAAGGCCGGGGTGTGGCTTCCCGTGTGTGGATCAGCGTCTGCTTTAGGTTGGGGGGAAACCAGTTCCCTGGTGTCCCCCCCCCCCCCAGGCCTGCGTGAGCCCCCTCCTCCTTTCTGCATCCCCTTCGCAGGTGCTGGCGTCCCTGTTTCTGGCTGACTTGTTCTTCCCCTGTGGCCAGAGATGGTTCTCTGCCCTGCATGGCCTCTGGTCTCCCCAGCTGTTTGCCCTTGCTGTTCTGGAGGAAGCAGGGGGCAGAGACAGGGCAACCCAGTGAGGGTTCAGCTGAGGGTCAGGATGAGGGGTCCTCCTACCTTCTCTGATGTGTGTTGTTGGGCCTTCTTCGCCTAGGCCTCCTGGCCTAGCGACAGGGATGCTGGAACCTTGCTCGGGGTTCATGTGTGGGTTCTGCTGACACCCAGAGCTCTTTGTAACTTGCAAAAGGCAGGACAGATGTGAGGGGAACAAAGAGGCAAGGGGCATCTTGGAGGTTGAATGAGGGCAGTGGGGACAACCATGGGAACCAAGGGGACACGGGAACCTGCTGGAGACACACAGCACACCACCGCCCTGCCCCAAGTGTGGGTAGTGAGGGGCCAGGAGGAAGGAAAGCCCTTGCGGCTGAGGCTGTGGCCCCAGAGGGAGGTCACTGAGCCTAGATTCATTCATTTATCCAATAAGTTTTCCAATAAGAGTGCCTCCTGTGGGCTATACACTATTGTTGGGGTTGGGGATACAGCCAAGAACAAAATGGAACAAAGGCACTCCTGCCCTCGTGCTTCCAACATTCTCATTTGGGGAGACAGACAGCACACAAAATAAATGAAAATGTTATGTGTCAGTTGGTGATCTCTGCAGAGGGGAATTGGGAGGATGGCACACCTAAGATGAGAGAGAGAGTCCTGTGGATCCTGGGGGAAAGAGCTTTCCAGGCAGAGGGATCAGGCAGTGCAAAGGCCCTGAGGCAGCAGTTATCTAGGGTTTGATGGCAGGAAGGCAATGTGGTAGAAACAGTGTGAGCAGGGGTGGAGCAGGTGTGAGATTGGAGACTTAATGGGGCCTTGGTACAGGATCGTTCGGGGACCCATGCGGCAAATGCCCCGAAGGGAGTAAGAGCAGGAAGGAGGAACCCAGCTAGGAGGTGAGACGTGATGGTGGCTCGGACCAGCCCGGTTGCCATGGCAGTGATGGAAGTGGTCAGAGTTTGGCTACTTGTTGAACGTGGAAGAAGCAGGATGTCTGGGTGGATCGTGTGTGGGAGGTGAGAGAAAGAAGTAGCCAGGAATGACACTGTGGTTTTTGGCCAGGGTTCCTAGAAGAATGGAGGAGTCCTGTCCTGAGACGGGGCCTCTCTGGGATTTGCTTTCGGTCCTACGATGCTTGAGATGCCACGAAGCATCCAAGTGGGGTGGCCGAGTGGGCAGTGGGAAGTGGGGATATGAGTTTGGGGCCTCAAAGAGGTCCATGGGGGGGACACACTGGTGTCATCGCTGTGGATGTGGGGGGGCGGGGAGAGCGGTCATGTGAAGTGGTGGCCCAGCCCTTCTCGGCCCCGACCACCGGAGAGCCCGAAGCCCTGCCTGGAGCCTGCCTGCTTGGCCCATCAGCTGCTCCCCACCCACCACTTCTCCTTTCGCAGGCACCTGCTGTCTCTGCTTGGGTTGTGGAGGGCTTTGCTATTTCGGGCTCCCTCCACCCCCACTGAATGGAGGAAAGAGGTTTGGAGGACAATCATGCCAGACCCAGCTAGTTCCAGAACTAGGTCAGTCTGGAGCCCGGGGCCTCCACACCACGTCTGTCATTGATCCAAGACGCGTGGGGCCCAGCTCCCAGCAGGTGCCATCTGGGCTGCACACGGCTCTGGTCCCCTCCCTGGAGCTCAGAAAGCAGGTTCCAAGCATCAGCCATGGGACGTGGCCTTGTGTTCACTGCGTCTCTGTGGCCAGATGGCCAGCCTTGCTCCGCCACAGGAGCAGGAGAGCTGTGCGTGGTGATCGGTGATTGCTAGGACATGCAAATGGGGTTGCAGAGTCCTTGGTGTCATGTTTCACAGGAAGGACCCAGACTCAGCCAAACTGTCTCTGGCTAAGCCTTTTCATCTTTTGATCAAGCATGTAGCATATATAGGGTTAGCTCTGAAACAGATGGGTGAACAGACACTGTTAACGATTTTAAAGAAAGCTTAGAGTGGGATGTAACACACACATACACAACTCACATGTGCACACGCACACACATCCATGGTCCCACTGCCCCGCACGGGAGAGTGTTTCCATCCCTCCTGGGAGGCTGCTCGGTGCCTCTTGCCCACCGTAGCACCCTCCTGCCAAGAGCACAGCCCTGTCCTGACTTCCATCACTAATGATGAGCTTTGCCTCTGCTGGAGCGTCCTGCCAGTGGAACCAGAGGAGTTTGTCTGTGGTTTTGACTTCAATGCTGGTTTCTGCTCGCGCGTCGCTGTGTTGCTTTCTGTTGAGAGAACACTGATTTTATTTGGTGTCAATGATTTTGCTCTAAGCAATGCGAAGACCTAGATACTGGGTCGCTTTCAATATTGTATTCACAGAGCCTAGCATGAGCCTGGCGCAAAATTTGCCCAAAAAACGAATGAATCCTCCTTCTTCAGTGGACATTATCCAGGTCTGGACTCGAGGTGCATGGTCACCTCATCCGTGGATGGCCTTATAGCCACGCTGGGTTGTCTACCAAGGACCAAGAAGTTGCTCTGGAAAACCTCTGGGGATGACCCAGCATCCCCAATCCTTGTCCCTCCCCTTCCTCTGTGGAGGGCATGTCCTCTCGTCCACCAGGGTCATAACAGATCACCACCTTGTTATAATCCTGGTTCTGGGGTTGCATGAGCCTCTGATGTGACCCCTTGGTCCCCACCTTGGGGACAGGGGTGGGGACATCCCTACATCAAGTAGGCTGAAGCAGTGCATGCTGCAGGGGTGACATGCCCAAGCCAGGGTGAAGAGACTGGCTGCTAGAGCCTTGCTGTGTGACTGTGGTCACACGACTACCCTCTCTGGGCCTTGCTTCCCTCATCTGAGCAGGTAGTCTGGCTTTGTCTCGTTCTGTCCGCTGTTGCCACAGTTGGCTGTGGGAGCAGCCAGGTGGGACAAGAGGGGACGTTTCAGAGTGTGCCTTCTCTGTAGGCTGCTGGGGTCCAAAGCTCCCGTGCCAGAAACCCTCTCCGGGTGGAAAGCCGCCGTTCAGCCTGGCATGCTGCCAATAAGACCGCTCCCCCGGCCCTGCCCTGGCCCTTGTCTTTGATGGTGAAATGTGAAATCAGGAAGCGGCTAGCTCTTGAGTGAAGTTGTATCGAAATGAATCCATCAAGGGAAATGGGATCTTGATTTTTTTCCGTTCCGTGGTCGCCGTTTCCTGAGTGGAAACGTGAAGGATGACAGGGTGCTTTCATTAGAAAACAAAGTGAGGTGGGTGATGGATTAGATCCTTGGTGGGCCGTTACGACCAGACTCTCTCTGTGGGGAGGCAGTCTCCTCCAGCAGACCCCGGATCTTCTACCTCTGTGCTGTGAGGCTAGGTCTGCATGAGCCTGAGCGTCTGGGAGACCCTGCACGAGGAGGCCAGATATCTTGTCCACACCGGTAGCAAGTGCACAGCATACACGTGACCACTCCGGAAATGGGGCATCTAGGGTCTTGGGACATCAAAGGTGGGAACTTGGAGAAGGGAGAGGAGGAAAGATGGAGGGCTCGACCCCCTGCCTCATTTCTTTCGATTGGAGCCAGCCGGAGGTTCAAAGACAAGTACCAACGAGGACAACACCACAACGGCGACAAGCCTCTTGTGTCTGTAGATCACTTTGCAGTTTGCGAGTTGCTCTCCCAGAGAGTGACAGCATGCTCCTCCTACCCTGAAAAGTATAGGTGTCCTCATGTTAAAGGTGAGGAAACAGACACAGAGAGGTTCAGTGATGTACAGGGGGTCACACAGCTAAGAACAGCCCAGATCGTCCCATGGGACCCCCGTGACCCTCATTGATGCCTTAGTCATCGATTCTTTTTCCCCTTCTCGCCCGACCACACCACCAGCACATCTGCCTGCTGCCCGCTGCTGACTGGGTCCCCAACTGAGCTCGTTAATGACGTATATAAAATGGAGATAGATTCTGGATCCTAGCCCTTTATCTGATGAGACACTTACAAATCTAGGAAATGAACTGAGGGTTGTTGGATGGGAGGGGGGCAAGGGGATGCGGTAGCTGGGTGATGGGAGGAAAGGAGGGCACCTGTGATGAGGACTGGGTGTTACATGCAACTGACGAGTCACTGACCTCTACCCCTGGAACTGATAATACACTGTATGTTAATTGATTGAATTTAAATTAAGCAAAGAGAAGAAAGAAGGTAAAATGGAGATATAGTCTGTCTGTCTCACTGGCCATTCCATGGGGCTTGGCCCCATCCCTCTCCTTGTGGGAAATGGCTTTGGGTCGTCCCCTCCATCCCCCTTCCCCCAGACTTCCTGACATGGCTTCCTTGCTTACATGATGCTTCACATTGAAAATGGAGCAGGCAAGAGAGGTTTTGAACTTGGAGTGAAGTTAGTTTGTTAGGCACGCCATATTTACTGCTGTAGGGCCTTTGCGTTAACTCCCCAGAGCACCTTCCTTCTTTTCCCTTTTGACTCCGAGTTACCGTGGTGGGTGCTCTGTGGATCAGGCTTCCATCTGGGAATGGATTGCTTTCTAAGTGAGATGTACATCCTGGACCCCCAGGGAGAAAATGGAGAAAAGATTTTTTGCAAATCCAATCCCCAGAGAAGTTCAGTAGAGGGGCGGGGCCCCTTTTTATGCCTCTGCATCCTGTGTGGGGTACTGGGCTCCGAATCAGCTGCCTCCCTCCCGTCATGTGCTCTGTCCGGTCTTCCCCAGAACCACTGGAGTGCTCTCTGAACGACAGAAATCTGATCACACCACCTGTGTCCTCCCCCTACTTAAAACCCTTTACTAAGCAATTCGGCCCCTCCCCCAGCATGCAGGTGATGCCAGGCAGGGGAGACACTGGGCGGAGGTGGGGGGGGGGGCGCTGCAGTGAATTGGGACGAGGAGCATGGCTGCACTCCTTCTAAGGAGAACCATCCCTACCCTCTTGCCATAGAAGAGTATAGGTTCCATGTTCCCAGGTCCTGATTTTTCAACAAGGAAATCTGGGTTTTTATATGAAACTTTCCCCCCGACTTTTTTTTGAAGTAGGCTCCTTGCCCAGTGTGGAGCCCAACACAGGGCTTGAACTCATGACTCTGGGATCAAGACCTGAGCTGAGATCAAGAGCTGAATGTCTAAGCAACTGAGCCAACCAGGCACCCCTGATATCTAATTTTCAAATGTTGGTTTATACTTTTCACAAGGTGCCACATGGGCCACCCACAAAACATTCCTGTGGGCCAGATACCCACATGCTGTGACCTTGGCCCTGTGTTATATGTTTTCAAGATGTCGGCGGCTCTCCCCAGATGCCAAGTGATCCCCAAACATCCTGATCCGTACGCGTCGAGGTAGGTCAACTTGTCCTCTTGTCCTCAGGCCGGATGGGTGACTTTGGGCCAGTTCCTTGACGTCTTGGTGCCTCCGTTCCCTCCTCCATAAAGTGAAAGTATCATGGAAGTCATCTCAACAATTGATGACTGTTGAGTCAATCAGGAAGACTGCATGAGTTGATGAACATGAAGTTGTATTGTGGGTACTAAGTGTCAGCCAACATTGTCACTGTCGTTAACGTATCACCCTTCTCTTGGTTGTCACCTGCTCTGATACATCTTTGTAGACTCCTTGAGATCAGACATCCCCACCCTGCTGGATCCCCCTTCCTAGCCCCCAACTCTCCGCATTGATTGTCTGTTGGCCTGTCCATCTCCCCCAAGCTGTGAGCCCCCTGAGTGGACGAACTATCTTTCCATAACACAACTTCTGGCAACGCTTGGCCCAGCCGGAAGAGGCCTCCGGAGTGCCTCACTGAATAGATGGTCCTGGAATCAGCGGTGGGCTGGACGCCTGATGCCGCTTGATCTTTCCAGCCAGGCCAGGGATGCGTGTCTTCTAGCATCCATTCCTCCCAGTAGCTCCTCTCGCTGGCAGGAGGAAGCCAGGAGGCAGGAAGTGAAATTGACAGACACTGACCAACTGGGTTTCACTTCAGCTGTGAATGAAAGGAACTGAGCCCCCCGGGGGGTGGAGATCGGGGTTGGGAGCGGGGCGTGCCAGGGCATCATGGTGTGTCATTGAGATTTTTTTTGGATGCGTCTTTCAGTTTCAAAAGCGTGAACCAGTCTTACCATGGGTTGAGAACTTGGAGCGTCAGATGACTGTGTCCCAAAAAGGACATTGTTATCTGTGTCTGGTAAAGTACCTGGGAGTTTTCACTGCTCCCAGCTGTGGGGCCTTACAGTGATGTTATGATCCCATACAGTAGTGCTCCCGAACCTCTGAGGCCTGACTAATTCTTTGGCCCTTGAGCTGGTGTTTAAAAAAGGGGAAAAAAAAGGCCTCTGTGGTCGCAACCAAGATGTGATGATGATAGACTTTGAGCCCTGAGAGTCTCGCCCAGCCCACTCTGGCACGTTTCGGGGACGCTGTGAAACTCAGCCAAGCTGCCTGTCATCGTGAGAGAAGCAAGCGAGTGGGGGTAAGACATTCAGATCAGCACGAGTTCTGTTTCTCGCTACTCATACAAACAGGCCCTTGCCGGAAGCCGCCTCAGTGGGAACGCGGTGGGGCTCTGTCAAGTCTTCGCTGGGAATGATGGAGGTTTTTCCGTTTTCTCATTTTCCATTGCTCTCACATGGTTATGACCTGGGACTTTTTGTGTGTGGGGTCCCGGCTGAATGTTTGTGATATTCAGGAGTTCTGGGGTTCTGGGAGGAGTTGGCTGAGGTGCAGAAACTTGCCCCAAGTTCATGTCCCGTTCATCGTTGCCAATCATCCGCATCGTGTGGGAAGCGTGCGCTCAAGAGATGTGTGCTGGGGCTGAAAGATTGTGGGATGTGGGATGCGGGGTCTGGTTCTTCCTGGACCACTTGGATGGACACGTCTCCCTCTCAGAGACCGAGTCTGTGTCCTTAATAATGCATTTGTGATATGGGACCAGCGGGAAGAAACTCAGGGCCAATGTGCTGACAGGTCCTGGAGCAGAGAGGGTGCCCTTCTGCCCCCTCCATGCCTCAGGTGGACTAGCCTTGGGATTGCTCGCTTACCAGGATTCTTCCACAGCCCTTTATCTAACCTTATTTGTGTCCTATTGGATCCTTTTCAAAGAGGACCCCCTCCCCCCGACTATATAAGCTATAGACTCCAAAAAGCCCGGGTCCATCCCTGAATATATATTGTGAATAATGAAGAACTAGGTCTATGGACTAAGAATCTTGGCTTAAGGGGCGCCTGGGTGGCTCAGTCAGCACAGCATCTGCCTTTGGCTCAGGTCATGAGCCCAGGGTCCTGGGATCGAGCCCCGCATCGGGGGGAGTCTGCTTCTCCTTCTTCCTCTGCCTGCTGCTCTGCCTACATGTGCTCTCTCTATCTCTGTCAAATAAGTCAATAAATATCTTAAAAAACAAAAAGAATCTTGGCTTCATCTGTAGATAGGATCCAATTGTTGACATATTTGTTCATCTTGTTTGTTGTCATTATGAAAAGTATTTACTTAATACCCCAAATGAATGAGAATCAGACTATTGGGACCAATCAGCCTGTGCAGATAATAACTATGGATAGTCCTTGCTGGAAAATGATGGATTGGACGTGATATCCCTTTGAATTAGCTCAGTGGTAGAGAGGGTAGTCAGTGTGAAGGGCTTGGTTCTCTGTGAGGACTTTCTCAGTTGACAGTGACTATTAACCCAGACATGGTTCCCTGCAAGATCTCACACATAGGGTTTCAATGGGCTGTGAGTGGGACAGGACAGGGGTCATTATTCCCTCTTAGCAGGTGCATAGACACAAAGCAGTCAAGGAGCTCAGTCAAGGTCACATGGCCACTGAGAGGCATAGCCTGGATCCAGATCCGGTATTGAAAGTACAGATTCAGAGCTTTCAACCACTGCCATGTTGCTGCGGCAAGAAGCTTCACACGAGAAAGACAGGGAGGATTTGCTTTTTTATAAAGAGTGGATTTGCTCTTTGTAGAGAGTGACCCCACCTTAACTCTACCTGCTGTGGGTGGATGAGTGTGGAAGTGACCAGAGGGGCTCGTGGACTGAGTTCTGTGCCCAGTGGAGTTTCCAAGGCCTCTTGGTCCTGCCACATGCACGTCACTCTCCAGAGTTTTTGGGACAGGAGACTGAAGGGAAAAGATTTCCTCTCCCCGATTACCAGGTCCAACGTTAACCTGAAGCGGTTGATAGGGGTTCAAGTGGTGGAAAACCAAAACGCCCACTTGAGATGTGATGACCCTTTGATTTTGTGACTCTTTTTTTCCCAGTGGACAGTTGACTTAACCACTCGGTATGGCGATGAGAGGTGATTATCTTGTATCTGGATTAAGACTGCCCATGACCTAATGGACATTTGCTGCCCCTCACCTGCCTACAGAGCTTCTGTTGGAATAGATATCATGCTAGAGACCCAGGCAAGGAAGCCCCCAGAGTGTCAGGACCAGAAGGGGCTTCTAGAGGTGTCTAGTCGAGGGGCTGCAAGCTCAGATACCCACCGAAGACAGGCTGGTGACCAAGTCATGTGAATCAGGCCAGGCATAAGCCAACGGGGAGCGGCCGGATTGTGGCGCTCACATTCAACCGCTTCAGTGCTCTGGGCTGACCATACAGAGCTGTCCAACCGAGCAAACTTGGCTCACTCGCGGTTTGCCCACAGCTCGGATGTGGTCAGGCCTCCTCGCTCCACCACCAGGGGACACCGAGGTCCTGAGTGGTGGTGACTTCCCAGCCTCCAGTGAGATCATGGATACGTCCACGAGTCTCTGCGTTGTCACTGGAAATTAACACAACAAGGCACCTTCCCTGCGCACGAGGTTTTAGAGTTTATGAAGTGTGACCACACAGATTACTTCAGCGGGTCTTTATAATGTCCTCACTCTACACGTGAGGTGACGGAGGGACAGAGCAGCCGCCTTCGGTCCCATGTTGGGTGACTGTTACTTCCTGCTGGCCCAAGACAGTACTGATCTTTATCAACTATCCCACTTCTGTTACTAATAGCCCCTTTAGTCCCCAAAATGCCCTGACTGGGGGGCTAAATCACACACCAGCTAGAAGGTCCCCAAGGGCTCTGGACTTGGCCGTTTTCCCTGACCTTCTGAGGCAGCGCTGCCAGCCACTGGCCGAGCGGCTCTGCCTCTTATCTGGGGCTCCCCCCTCTGCCGTGGGGGGAAGGACAGCCATGTGGGAGCTGGTGTGAACCCTGGGGGGACGTGGGCCTGTGCAGCTGGTATGAAGGACACAGCCTCTGGTGTCTGTCTGTCTCGGGTTCAAATCCAAACACTGCCCCTTAGCTGCCCCAGTTTACGTATCTGTAAAACGCGGCTAAGAATAGCCGCGATGTCATTGCCTAGGGTTGAGGATCGACTGTCAGAATGCTTGGAGACCGTGTAGCACACAGCTTGCATCGACAGGGATCATGACCACGGGGCTGTCGATGAGCATTTAAGGCTGTTCACGGCCGATATCATCACTGCTCAGGGGTGATGAGCAATGGCCTGACCCGCTTTCAGGGCCTGATGCCCTGAGCTGAGCCACGTGCTTGGGAGTGAGGGTACCACGTGCCCCGGCCATGCGGGAGCTGGGTGCTGTGGGGGTGGGAAGGACCCCGCTGCAGATCCCTGTGACTCTGTGCCAGTCCCACGAGGGAGGTGGGGTTGGACTTGCATTGCGAGAGTGGGAGGTGGCGAGTTGACTGGGACGTGCTCTGGGACTCAGCTATAATGTGTTTTCCCAAGAATTGCTGTGGCTGTCAGGGTACAGACGGGACGGCGGGCAAGGAAGGCTTGAAGCAGGTGAGCTTGCCGGGGTCACAGAACCTGTGGGACATGTGGGTTTGAGGGTGATCTCCAAAGAGTCCAGGGAAAAGCACCCAGAATGGGGCCACGCTGCAAAGGAGCAGGAAATCCAGCCTGGCTTCCTTTAGGGCTCCCTTTAGAATCTCCTGGGGAGCTTAAAAAATTCCTCTATCCAGGCTGCACCCCAGACCGGCTGAGTCAGGATTCCTGGGGTGCCCACAGACATCAGGGTTCAGGGTGCTCTGAGCTCAGCTCCCATTCCACAAATTAGGGCCAAACCCATTTGTCACTGTGACTATGAATTCTTACTGGGAGCAAACGGGGATGATGCTGGGAAAATACCGCGTAAGCCATCAGGGGCGTGCGGATATAAGGTCAAACCGCCATGCGGGCACGGGGCAGCACTCGGCTGACAGATGAGTCCCAGCCATGCCCGACCTCTGTATCTACTCTTCAGAGAGCTTGTGCCCCATGTCTGGTCACACGTGGGGGTCACGAACATTGATGAGATGAGGAAAAGCACTTTTGGGGTCTTCATGGTGCTGGTCTGGGGTTTGGGGTTTGCACTGTGGAACTTGCAGCCCGTGGGGTGATGGCTGGTTTTGTGTGGTCCACAGCTCTGGTCCAGGTCTGTCAGCGCCAGCCACGTGACTTCCCCACTCCGGGCCTCAGTTTCCTCCTCTGCGCTTGGGGGACCTGTGTGCCTGCCAGCAGAGGGTTGCAAGCTTTCTGCTCCGTAATGCACTTTGCAGCCTCTGAGCTGCACGCATTTGAAGCCTTTGTGTCAGGCTGGGGCTTCTCAATTTTTATCACCTTTGACACAGAGAGCTCACCATGATCTGCTGACATCTGGATCTTTCTCTATTTGCATTTCTATTTGCATTTCTGTTCCCCTGTATTATTTGGGGCTGCTGGTTCTCAAACTTCTTCAGAATTACCTAGGTACACGTTTGAAAATGCGGGTTCCCCGTTTCAGCCAGTTGGGGGTGGGGAGGGCCCAGGAACCTGCATGTTCACAAGTGTTCCCAGTGATTTCTATCGCTCAGCGTAGATGGGGGAGGTGAGCAGAGCCTCCTGCGCTCCGTCCCTTCCTCTTCCTCTCCTAGTTATCCCGACCCCCTTCACTTATCCATCGCTTGGGGGCACCTGTATTTGCCCTTTGCTGAAGACAGAGCAGGTTTGACTCCTAATCGGCTGTGTACTATCATGAGATACAGGACAAGGCGTCCTGTCCCTCTGAACCTCGGTTCTCTTGACTGTAAAACAGGGGACCACTTGGGCGTAGTGCTCACTAGAGATGTTAATTTCTCTGTACCTTCCTGGGCTCTGCGCCGCTCAACCTGTGTCTTCTCCCTGGTCCCAGACTGGCCCCAGCCCCCCGACCCCCTCCCAGAGACTCCTCCCTGCCCCCTACCAGGGGCTTTGAGGCTGACCCCACATGGCCAGTGCTTGGGGAATGGGAAGCATCCCTGTGACGGGCAGAGCCTGGCTCTGGGCTGCTGTGTGGCTGTGAGGAAGCTCGAGGTGAAAGACGGAGTCTAATCCAAAGCCCGAGGGACTGGACAGACAGCCGTGAGCTGCAGAAGGGACACTGTGGGCATGTGGACTTGTCTCCAGCCCTGTTCTTGGGGGGCTCCGCTGAGCTGCTGGTATAGTGATAACTAGGATAAGGTCGTGATGAGATGCTGATGACTGAGCACACAGCCATTTGTGAGGCACGTACTAGGCGACTTTCATCTTCACCTCATTTTGTCTCTGCATCAGCCCCGTGAAACTGTCACCCTCCCGGTTCTAGAGATGAAGGAGTGAGGCCCAGCCCGTGAGCACTAGCACTCGGCCCCCGTGTGCTGTGTGGTTGCACACGCTCGGCTGTGGTCTTATTAATCATAGGACTGGTATCTCCGGAGCACATTACAGTTTTCAAAACACTTTTGTTCATGGTCTCTGACTTGAATCCTTACCACCTAACGCTATTCTTCAAGTACTTTTTAAAAACAACTTTATTGCCGTATTACTCATGTAGCATAAAATTCACTCATGTTAATTGCACAACTTAATGATCTTCAGTGAATTTACAAAGCTGCGGGGCCATCACCACAATCCACTTTCCTGATGTTACCATCACCCCCCAAAAACCCCTTGTGTCCACCAGTCGCCTCCATTCCTACCCCAGCTCCAGCACCCCAGGTTGTCGGGCTGTTACCATGACATTTTATGGCAGCAGAAGACCCTGAGTGCCAAGAATTGTGACTTTCCCAATCTCACAGCTGAAATCTTGTTGGTTAATCTACTAGAAGTATCAGAGCTGGTCTTGAACCCTGCCAGCCCAATTCCATGGTTGCCTAAAGCCCCTCTCTTCAGCAGCAAGCCTGGACAGCTCTTTTCCCATCCCAGTTTCAAAATCTCCCCTCCCCTCCCCCCCCTCCCCTCCTCCTCCCTGTCTCCTCTTCTCCTCCAGCTTTGCCACAAGGGACAGACATGGCCAGGCTAGCCATTTCCTGCGGTTGCTGAGGCCTGGAAATCAGATTCCATTGACTGGTGGCCCCTTCCCTCCGGAGAGACAGGACTCATTTCCTGCATTGGGAAGGGGGACAGTGATGCATGGCTGGGGCCTGACCCAGCTTCCCTAGGTAGGCGAGCCAGCAGAGCACAGAACGCTGCATATCTTGGGTGTTCATCTGTGAAGCTCTCAGGTGCCAAGGAACTAAACCCAGAAGCCAGCCGCTCTGGGGCATGTAGATGGCATTTTCTGGTCTCATTTCCCCTTCCATGGTGTTGGGAGATAGTGCTGGCCATGCCATGGACTGACTGGCTGTTCACTCAAGCAGTGCACCTGGGACATCTACCTACCCTGGTCTCCGGCCTCCAAAGCAGGAACCCTCTGGGCTCCAGGGATCAGGCAGTGACTGGGGAGATGGGGGCAAGGCAGGGGTCCCCATCTGTGGATCTACCACTCAGCCCAGAACCCTGTGGTCATGGGGCGGGGGGCAAACACTAGGCTCACCTTATCTCCCCAGGTTTGGAAGATCTGTTCCAGGGGGCAGGGCTGGGTGGCAACAAGGGCCTGTGTAGAGCCATTCTAGGATGACCTATGGTATAATGTGGGGTTCAGGCTGTTGTATGTGGGTACTGGGTTTTCCAGCCTTGGGTGGGAGGGCTCTGGTCAGGATCAGAGGGATGAGTGTGCTGAGGGCTCCCAACCCCGCCCCCCCCCCAGGCTCTGGCTGCCCTGAGCTCCTGTCTCAAAGCTGCCCTCTTGGGAGGACATTTATCTTGTCATGGAGTAGGGAGGGCCCTGGACAGGGACTTGGCCAGAACTGGTGGGATCCTGGCTCTGTCATTGTCTGTGTGACCCTAGTCCGAACATTTCTTCTTTCCCAACCTCAGTGTCTACATCTGTAAAATGGGCACCAATACCTGCCATGCTTCCTGCTGAGCGTGTTTCAAACACAGTGCAGCCTGAGCCTGAGAAGTCCCGTGGCTGCTGTGTGGCCCTGCTTGGGCCTCTCATTTTGGGGGGGCTCCTTCTCAGGCCCCAGGAAATGGTAACGGTGGGTGCCCGCAGGGCCTGGAGCAGAGGAGGGTAGTTCTGTCTAAGCACTTGGAGTTGAAATGTTCACTCTTTCCTCTAGGGATGATTAGTTCCTTTTAATTGGTGATTTTAAATCAAAGGCCCAAATGTGCCGAAGGCCACTGTAGTAAAGGTTTTAATGAGGCCAAAGGAAGCCTGGGTGGGAAGCGGCCTTTTTAGGGGCTGGAACAAGGGATCTCAGTGATTCTTCTACCTTGGCTGTATCTTTATGGCATTGAGATGAGCAGCTAGTTCTGTTAAAAATAAAAGATCCCGGGGAGAGAGGATTATGGCGCCATTAAAAACCATGCAACAGCCCAGAGCGACGGGACCCACCGCTGACACGATTCGATGTGACACTCTCAGGCTAGGCCTGCGGATTTACACTGTGATCATGGCATCATATGTTTTAAGTTGTAATTTATGACTGTATTTTGAATTTATAAAATGCTAAGTATATAACACGCATAGAATTTAAATTTTTAAAGTATCAGCTACTAATTATTCATTAAAGCGGATGCTTATACTTAAATAGCTCCCATCTAGTGGACCCTCACTGTGTGCCAGGTGCTCTAAACAGCTTGTGTCTTATCTTATAGAATCCGCACAGTCTTGTGAGGCAAATCCTCTTTTCCCCATGGCACAGATGAGGCAGTGAGGTTTTAAGAAGTTTGAATGATATGCCCAAGGTTGCAGGGCTAGGACTTGAAGGAGCCAGAGCCATGGTACCGAGTCTCTGTGACTCCAGCTGCTCTGATCTTCATGTTGTCCTGTAGACACACACTTCATATGTGTTGATGCAGAAGGGGGATGGGAAGGCTAGAAAAAGCGATGCCGAAGTGGGAGCACTGATTGTCTCAGGGGTGGAGAGTTTCCTTATGGGCAGTTAAATTCTTTTTTATATATTTGTGCATTTTCTAAAATGTCAACATATCACTATGTAGGGGAGGTGAAAAAAAAAACCCCAAAAAACAAATCTACCCTCTTAGGTTCAGTGCTGGAGGCATGTGAATCAAATTGATAAAAGAAAGGCTAATAGGAGAAAAAGTTTATTTTCATGAATATGAGGGCTTCACAGGAAAGAAGTAAAAACCCAAAGAAGTTAGACTCAGGAGTTTATATGCCATTTTGACAAAAGGTAATCAGTTGTGGAGAAGTAACTAGACAAAGGAAAAGGGGTTGGGCTCCTAGTGGCAGTCTCTTGTGGGAAGGTAAGTATGCGAGGGAAACTAATGGAAATGAAACGTTATTTAGTAAGGTCTATAGTGCAAGGTCAAGTTGGTGCCTTTGCCATTGGTAAGAGTCATCTCCAGTGATTAGGAGGTGTCCTCTTTCCTGTGTGGGGGATGGAGACACCTTTACCGGTGAGAATTTATGATACATTTACAACAGGAAATGTATGCCCTGCTTTCCGATGGAAAAGTGGGGGGCAGAGAAAGTGGCTTTCAGTTCAAACCAATCCTTATGCCAAATGGCCTACTTTGGGGTAGGGTGCTCCGATGTCCCTTAACTATGTGTGTGTATGTGTGTGTGTATATGTGTGTGTGTGTGTATACACACACATATATATTTATATTTATATATTTCAAACCTTTATTTCATTCTAGTTGGTTAACATACCGTGCAATGTTGGCTTTAGGAGAGAATTTTAGGAGAGAATTTAGGAGAATTTAACTATATATTACATTTAAATCAGGATACATGTGGTTACATTTCTTGTTTTAAATGTGCTAACTTTAAGGAAACAATCTAAGGGAGAGAGATCTGTGTGTTGAAACGTCCACCGTGGACTTGACCCCTGGATAGGAAGCTGATGTGCCACCTCACACGGGACTAAGGGAAGACCCAAAAAGCCACTCAGATTGAGCAGCCATCAGAAACGACTGGCTGGGGACGCCTGGGTGGCTCAGTCCGTGAAGCATTTGACTCTTGATTTCAGCTCAGGTCGTGATCCCAGAGTCATGAGCTCGAGCCCCACGTCGGGCTCCACCCTCAGCCAGGAGTCTGCTTGTCCCTCTCCCTCTGCCCCTCCCCCCACTTGTGCATGCTCTCTCTTCCTCTCTCTCTCAAATAAATAAATAAAAACTTAAAACAAAAACAAACGGCATGCTGGGAGGCTATAGAGCAGCCTGGGGAAGGTTCTGGGATGTGACAGGAGGTGACACAAGGCAGAACTGAGTGAGGCCATGTGGGGAAACCGAGTCAGAGAGAGCAGGACCAGAGGGCCAGGGTCAGGGCCCAGTGGCCTGTGGGGGACACAGAGCAGGCTCCAGGAGGCCTCTTTCTGCTCTGGACCCCTGCCTGTCGTCACTGTCTCTCCCACACAGTGGTAGAACCTGGAAGAACCCCAGTCAGTTCATTTTGAAAAGGACAACAGAGAAAATCGAATCGAAGGAATGATTTCCCATCACAAAGCCCTGTTTCCTGACCAAATAAGAAAGAGTAGAAAAGCAAATCATCCTCGTCCCCCAGGGGTGAAACTGGTGTGGCAAACAGCAACGTGTGTGAGTGTGAAAAACAGGTGTCAAGGGCTTTGAAAACTTTGAAGTAGTCCTAAGCTCAGAGCACGGTCAGCGAGGGTTTACTGAGCACTTACTATCTGCCGCGCACTGAGCTTCGAGCCCTCCCAGAGATGGCCGCATGGTCACACGCATTTTGGTGGTGACGAGGATCATAACCGTGTCATCCTTGGGAGCGGGTGTGGGCTGTTCGAAGCACCTCTCCCGCTGTGGCTCGCTTTGAATCACCGCCCCCAGGGAGGGGAGGAAGCCAGCAGCCAAGGGAAGTCAACAGCCAGTGAGTCATGTGAGGTGGGCGCCAGGATTACCTGCGGTCCAGGCTAAGAAGTCAGGCCCAGTGATAGTTTAAGGTCAAAGGTGTGGCCGCAGTGACTCAGTGGGATGAGCGAATGAGTGTGCTGCTGGGTACACGGGACACTTTTAGGAACATTTCTTTTTCTTTTCTTTCTTTTTTATTTCTGAAGATTTTATTTATTTATTTGACACAGACAGAGATCACAAGGAGGCAGAGAGGCAGGCAGAGAGGGGGGGGAAGCAGGCTCCCCGCCGAGCAGAGAGCCCCACGCGGGGCTCGACCCCAGGACCCCGGACCACGACCCGAGCTGAAGGCAGAGGCCCAACCCACTGAGCCACCCTGGCGCCCCTAGGAGCATTTCTTTAGAAGTGCAGTTTGGTGATGCTTGGCTGAGTACCGGGGTTTCTCTTCATCTGGACCCCCCCGTAGACCCTGCGGCGTGGAGAACTTGCCATGACAGCTTTGAAATTCAGTTACAAAGGAAAGGTTGCAACCAGCCAAGCAGGTAGCTTTCTGTGATGTCACTTCAAACCCTGCTGGCATTTTAAGATCCGGAAGCGGCTTGGGTTCCAAATAAGGGGC
Organism: Mellivora capensis; assembly: GCA_004024625.1. Classification (NCBI taxonomy): domain Eukaryota; kingdom Metazoa; phylum Chordata; class Mammalia; order Carnivora; family Mustelidae; genus Mellivora; species Mellivora capensis. The sequence continues at coordinate 62,662 of PISX010008712.1, read as the reverse complement.
GCCCCCCCCACCTCCCCTGCCTGGCCTGGATGTAGGGTGGGGAGCAGAGGGGCACCTGCCGTGAATTTCTGGGTGTGTCTCTGCAACATCATGGGAGTCCTAGAGTGAAAGGCTTTGTGGCTTTGGCTTTGTGTTTTTAACCAGGACTTCTTCTCCGTCACCTTAGAACCAGGTAGGAGGCTAATGCAGAGCTCTGGATTCCTGGGACGAGGTGGGGACGCAGCAGGGCGCTTTCAAGGGCAATTTTAGATTTTTTTTTTCAAGGGCAATTTTAATTTCACAATTTTGTTGCCTTACCTGGTGGGCAAGGAAAACAGGTCTTTTTTGATGGTTGAAGATGTGGAAAGAGGCCGGTGGTGTGCTTTGTTATGAAGTTAGGGACTAGAGTTTACTCAGATCCACTTGTGACTGAGCAAGGTGACTCCTCCTCTTCCTCAGGTGACCCAGTCATCGAACGTGGGGAAGGGGCTGGGAGTCCGGGGACCAGTCCTCGGCCCCGTCTCTGACTTCTAGCGTTTAGTCACTTCCCTTCTCATTCTGCCAAGGATATGAAGCAGCAATGGATAAGAGGGAACAGGATCAAAACTTAGAAAAATCTGCATGATAGGAAAATAAGGACAGAACATAAGATGAATTTGGGGGTGAGGTTGTCCACGTAATACACTGTGCCAAAGGGTTTGTCCATTTCATAGGTGGTGAAGCCCTGGTTTATTTCTGAGTTACCTGGTGGCCAAAGCAAAGAAGAAAATCCAGGGGCCTGAGGACACTCTCTTCTATCTTGAGAGACATTTTCATCATCAGTGTGAGCAACCAACAGCAAGTTTCATGGGGCTTTTTCTTATGAAATTCCTCAATGCCTAAAAGTCTGCCCCAAAGTACAATTCAGTGAAAGCAATTCTTTAGGGACCAAACCAAATTAATTCCTATGGAAGAGGCCTTAATTATGGTCCCAGGAAAGATTCACATGTTAGACAGAGGACGGAGTCTTTCTAAGCCTGGTTTCTAGCATCAGAGACACTGTGTTAAGCTGGGGTTCTTTTTTTAATTTAAAGACTTATTTATCTGAGACGGTGGGGAAAGGCAGAGGGAAAGGGAGAGACGGAGGATCTCAAGCAGTTTCCCTGCTGAGCATGAAGGATTCCATCTCATGACCCTGAGATCATGACCTGAGCCAAAATCAAAACTTGGACACCCACTGACTGAGCCATCCCGATGCTCCTGAAACTGGGATTCTGGATGAGGGTTTTCCCTAAGCACCCTAGGAACTGCCCAAGCCTCAGAAATAAAGCGACGCCTGAGCTGTGCTTAGAACAGTGTCTAACACATAGTAGGTGCTCAGTTAGGTTGTATCGTGGTTGCTGTGGGGTCCGTGCCATCGCGCCCAGCAGAAGGCCACTCTTGTGCTTGCTACACAACATCCAAAGCTCTTTGCAAAGGAGAGGCCCGTCTCGGGCGTCTCTGCAGCGGCTGTCATTTTGCTAGTAGGGGCATCACTAGGAGACTTGCTGCAGAGCAAACACAGAACTCAAGGCATCCTAGGGCATGTGTGTTTCAGGCTCAAGGAAAGATGCAGGGAAGGAGGGCAGGACCGAGGACTGTGTGTGGTGACTGGGTGGGCAGCAGGGGACCGAATGACCCCCACACCACTCCCGGGGATGCCAGCCTGGTTGCAGACAGAGCTGCCTTCCCAAGTGTTTATGGCTCAAGATGGCCTGGGAAGTCGCTTTCCAGCCACCCTCCAGATCAGGAAGCAAGCGTGGCAGAGAGCTGGGGCCTTTCACGGTGTCATTTGTCAGACGAGCACTAGTTTTAGCGGTGCCATGTACTCTGAATTGCACCAAGCACTTCATGTTTTTGACAAATCTGCCGCCACCTCAAGAACTCAGGGATTGCTGCAGCTGGAGGCATCCCGGAGGTCACGTGACGTCCTCCGCGTCCTCATCTCGCAAAGGAGGAGACTGAGGACATGATAGGAATAGTGAATTAACGGTAGATATGACAGCTGGCTGGGAGGCTGACTTCCCGGCGGCTCACTTACTGATAACGTTAATTACCGCGTGAAATATTGCAAACAATTTGTGTGCTTCAGTAGAGGATTAGTTAAATAAATAATGGTCCGTCCACCCCCAAGATGTGTGGGTGGAAATATTATAATGCCGACCATTAAAAAATAATGAGGCCGATTGACTTTTATTGAAATAGAAGGATGTCCATGACATATTAATGAACGAAAGGAGCAATTTGCAAAACAGCATTTGTGTGTATGTCTGTGTGTGTGTGTCTAATATCTATTATTGTACAGCCAAATGTTAGAGGTGAGTCTCTCCAGGTGGCGGGATTTTAGATTGTTTAAATTTTCTTCTATACGTTTTAAGCAGCATTTAGCCTTTTCTCCTTCAATGAGTATGGATGTGTTATAACAAAAGTGTATTAATTTTGAAAACCATCAATGGCTCATTTAAAACAGGTTTTAAGGGGCGCTTGGGTGGCTCTGTGGGTTAAACCTCTGCCTTCGGCTCAGGTCATGGTCTCAGGGTCCTGGGATCGGGCCCTGCATCGGGCTCTCTGCTTGGAGGGGAGCCTGCTTCCACCTCTCTCTCTCTGCCTGCCTCTCTGCCTACTTGTGATCTCTCTCTGTCAAATAAATAAATAAAATCCTTAAATAAATAAATAAAATAGGTTTTAAAAACCATCAAAAAATCATATTCATAGTGGAGAACTAATTTTTTTAGTCGAAAGAAAAAAGAATCCCATCCAGCCACACCACCATTGTTCATTTACTGGAATTTATAGAAACAGTCACTTCTGAAAACCCCCTAAAATTCTATCTGATCCACATTCCAGAATTGACTGAATGGTTTTCCTGGATGCCGGGCACCTCTTTCTAGTTTTCCTTTGCTCCAGATGCTGAAGGACATGCTTGTGCATACATGTTCCTCCTCGTTATGTCCTTAGCAATTCCTAAACTTAGGTCTCCTGATCAGAGGCGCGGGTATTTCTAGCCTCAGAAAATATTTCCCAATTGCTTTAAAAAGCTGTCTATCAATTTATGTTCCGACGTGGCAACTGTCTTTTCAAAATATTTGCTAAATGAACCCATCACCTTAAAGCTGTCGGAGGTATGTCAGGCAGAAAATTGGGAGGCTGGTGCAGAGCTCCGGGGTGCCTTGGGTGTCACCCACTGTTGGCTTCATGACCTCTTGTATCCCATCTGGTTCAAGCCAACAGACATCCAAAGGCATGACCTCTCACATCCCTTCCGGTTCAAGCCAACTGACTTCCAAGGGGATGAAGGGAGGGTTGGTACAAAGGCATCGAGATATATTGGATGGAAAGACCACATATCGTAACTTAGAAGTTAAAGACAATTCTCTCCAAACCCAAATGGTATTGATGTGTGTGTGGTGGGCAGGAGGGTGGATTTAAGTAATTTTCAGGTTCACCCGAAGGGTAGACTGATGAGAATTACCAGGACATTTAAAAAAAAAAATGGAAATGGTAAAAGAAAGCTTGTCTTTCCATCTATTAAAATTCTAGCGTTTTATGAAAGGAGAAGTAGAGGCTAATACAGGCCTATGTTTTTCTGATGGAAGGATGAAGAAAAGACTTTTTCTTTTTTGTTAGCATTGCACACCACTTTCTTTCATTTCATGTTTTCATTGCACTCTATTTCTTTCAATAATGTGAAAAAAACACACAAAAAGAAAGCGGAAGTAGATTTTAAAGTTCCGTAAGTAAATAAGCATCGCGAGCAAAAATGTCAGCTATTCCATACCTAAGCACATACCTGCATCATAGAATGGGAATGTGAACTGGTGCAGCCATGGTGGAGAACACTACGGAGTCCCTCAGAGAATTCACCCCATGAGCCAGCAATCCCACTTTCGGGCATATATCCAGAGAAAATGAAAATGTTATACACTGTAGGACACGCGCACCCCCGTGTTCACTGCAGGATTATTTGCAATAGCCAAGATGTGGAAATAATCTGTGTCATCTGTGGGTGAGCAGATAAAGAAATCTCTCTCTCTCTCACACACACACACACACACGGACACATTATTTTGCCATAGAAGAGAATGAAATCTGGCCATTTGCGACAACACGGATGGACCTCCTACATGGAGGGTAGAGGTGGGGTGGAACAGGTGAAGGGAATCAAAAAAAGAAAAATGGTAGATGGAGATATTCTTCTTTTTAAATTTTTTATTTTTTTATTAACATATAATGTATTATTAGCCCCAGGGGTACAGGTCTGTGAATCGCCAGGTTTACACACTTCATATGTCCATAACCCAACCACCCTCTCCCTACCCGCCTCCCCCTGGCAACCCTCAGTTTGTTAGATTTGTGAGATTTGTGAGATTTTTTTTTTGTGAATTTGTGAGATTAAAAGTCTCTTATGGTTTGTCTCCCTCCAGATGGCATCTTATTTCATTTATTCTTTTCCTATCCCCCAAACCCCCCTACAGTGCTTCTCAACTTCCTCATATCAGGGAGATCATATGATAAGTCTTTCTCTGATTGACTTATTTTGCTAAGCATAATACCCTCTGGTTTCATCCACGTCGTCGCAAATGGCAAGATTTCATTTATTTTGATGGCTGCACAGTATTCCACTGTATGTATATATACCACATCTTCTTTATCCATTCATCTGTTGATGGACATCTAGGTTCTTTCCATACTTTGGCTATTGTAGACATTGCTGCTATAAACATTCAGGTGCACATGCCCCTTCGGATCACTACATTTGTATCTTTAGGGTAAATACCCAGTAGTGTGATTGCTGGGTCGTAGGGTAGTTCTATTTTCAACTTTTTGAGGAACTCCATGCTGTTTTCCAGAGTGGTTGCACCAGCTTGCAAGGTGGAGTCATTCTGTACAAGTCTTATCCTTTCATAGATGATGAAATTTCTATTAAAATAAGATTGCTCCCTATAGTCTCATCTGATCCATATTTTAAAATATTTCTATAGAGCTAATTATGTGTCAGATATTGTATTAGAAAGTGGTGTGCAATGCTAACAAAAAATTGTTTCTTCAGTACACTGTATTAGAGTTAATCATAGGGCACCTGGGTGGCTCAGTTGCTTAAGTGTCAGACTCTCGGTTTTGGCTTGGGTCCCGATCTCAGGGCTGGGGGATCGAGCCTGCGTCAGGCTCCACACTCAGCGGGGAATCTGCCTGAGATTCACTGCCCCTCTTCCTGCTATCTCCCTCTCAAAATAAGTAAATAAATCTTTTTTTAAAATTAAAAAAAATGTTAATTTTTAAAAGATTTTATTTATTTATTTGACAGACAGAGATCACAGGCAGGCAGAGAGGCAGGCAGAGAGAGAGGGGGAAGCAGGCTCCCTGCTGAACTGAGAACCCGATGCAGGGTTTGATCCCAGGACCCTGGGGTCATAACCTGAGCTGAAAGCAGAGGCTTTGACTCACTGAGCCACCCAGGCGCCCCAATAAATCTTTTAAAAAAGTAACATCACACCCATATTTTCCTACTGTTTACACTGTATATTGGTGATCCAAGAGGCTATTCATGGGGAAAGCCTCATGAAGGCTTATGAAGGAAAGCCTTATGAAGGGCCCACAGGAACTCAATTCTGGCAGTTAACTGTCAATCTATTTCAAAATAAAAAAGGTAATGTAAACAAAGTATGCAAAAAGCATCATGAACAAAAATTTAAGCCATTAAAAAAAAACACCACTTCTCTAGTAATCATGAACATGCAAGTTAAGTCAACAATGAGGGGATGGACAGGTGGCCCAGTCGTTAAGCGTTTGCCTTCAGCTCAGGTCATGATCCCAGGGTCTTGGGAATGAGCCCTGTGTGGGGCTTCCTGATCATCTGGGAGCCTGGTCCTCCCTCTCCCTTTGCCTGTCCCCCCAGCTTGTGCTCTCTCTCTTGTTCACTCTCTCAAATAAATCAAAAAATATATTCACAAAAAAAAAGAAAGGAAGGAAGGAAGAAAGGGTCTTATCTAAAGTGCTCAACATTTGCATAGTAGTTTAATAAATTAAGGTGCATTTGTACATGAACTAGTAAGTAGACATTAAAAACCTTATTTTCTAAGGAATTTTAATGACATATTACTAAGTGAAAAAAAGGATGTAAAATCCTATGAATTTTTAAATTATATGTGTTTAAAGATTTTATTTTTATTTTATTTATTTATTTATTTGACATAGAGAGAGACAGAGATCATAAGCAGGCAGAGAGGCAGGCAGAGGCAGAGAGAGAAGCAGGCTCCCCACTGAGCAAGGACCCCCGATGCGGGGCTCGATCCCAGGACCCTGAGATCATGACCTGAGCCGAAGGCAGTGGGTTTAACCACTGAGCCACCCAGGCGCCCCAAATTATATGTGTTTAAAAGTACAGTGTTCCTATATGTGTAAGGATGGAAAGAGTTGAACAGAAATGGCAAAGTTTAACAAAATGCATAGCAGTTTGTTGACTTTGAGGAAGACCTCTTACTTCTATTTTAAAACCAATATTTTGGGGTGCCTGGGTGGCTCAGTGGGTTGAGCCTCTGCCTTCAGCTCAGGTCATGATCTCAGGGTCCTGAGATTGAGTCCCGCATCGGGCTCTCTGCTCGGCAGGGAGCCTGCTTCCTCCTCTTTCTCTCTGCCTGCCTCTCTGCCTACTTGTGATCTCTGTCAAATAAATAAATAAAATCTTTTAAAAAATGCAAAAAACCCCCCAATATTTTATTTTTGAATTTTCTGCTAGGAGGAAGTAATGCTTTTGTAAACAAGGAACTACGTGAGGAAGTTAACAAAGTACAATCAGCATCATGAAACCCACACAGCCATCTCACAAAACACACAAGAAGGAATTCTAGCATGTTGATGATTAGGATTTTGAACCATCCTTTTATTCTCTGGTATGTTTTCTGAATATCTCTACAAAATACTTCCTGGCCTCATGGCCAGGAAGTAAACCACAGCCTAAAATGTCCAGGTGAGCCCCCAAGTTATTTTTGCATGCTCGGGTGTTCAAAATCTCAGGATACAGTCTAAGCTTATTTTAGACCAGTGTTAGTTACATTTCCAGTCTGTTTTCTTCAGCCTCTAGATGCGTTTTCACGTGAAAGGCCCCTACATCTGAAGCAACGTGTCTGATTGCTAATCCGGAAAAAAAAAAAAATCCAAATGCTATTTCACATGCATTTCTAGACTTTCTGGACACTGCTGCCCTGGAGGATAAAGAAAAACATCGAGCACAGCATTTGTAAATTTAACGTGCTGTTTAAAAATGAGTTTAGCAGGCAGAAATATAAACGTAGTACAACCACTTTGGAAAACAGTCTGGCCATGTCTGGTACAGTTAAACATGCATCTACCATAAAACATGATAATTCCACTTCTAAGTATTTACCTGAGAGAAACAAAAGTGTATGTCCAGAAGCAGCTTATACACAAATTTTTCGCAGCAGCAACGCTCATAATAGCTTCAAACTGGAAACTTCCCAGACGCCCATCCATAAGTAGAGGGACAAACTGTGATATATTCATGTATCATCACAAAACAATAAAAAAGAACAAACAATGATAACACAGCGGCACAATGAACCTCGAAACCGGGCACCATGGGAAGAAGGCAGAAGCAGGAGTGTGCACTGCACATTCTGTTCTTGGAGAAGTCTGGAAAGGACAAGGTCAGCTATAGTGCCAGAAAGCTGGTCCGTGGTTGCCTGGGGCTGGGATGCAGGGAGCATGTCTGGGTAGAGCAGGAGAGAAGTTTCTGGGGTGATGGAGATGTTCTTGTCTTGATTGTGGTGGTGGTGACATGGAGACATGTTTGTGAAAATTTCTTCAACTCTCTTTATTTTTTTTTAAGATTTTATTTATTTATGTGACAGACAGAGATCACAAGTAGGCAGAGAGGCAGGCAGAGAGAGAGGAGGAGTCAGGCTCCCCGCCGAGCAGAGAGCCCATGCGGGGCTCGATCCCAGGACCCTGGGATCATGACCTGAGCCGAAGGCAGAGGCTTTAACCCACTGAGCCACCCAGGCGCCCCTCTTCAACTCTCTTTAAAAATGGATGCACTTTGTTGTATGTAAATTATACCAACGCAATAATGATTTTTTTTTCCTTTTTTAAAAAGATTTTATTTATTTGACAGAGAGATCATAAGTAGGCAGAGAGGCAGGCAGAGAGAGGTGGGGGGGAAGCAGGCTCCCTGCTGAGCAGAGAGCCCGATGCGGGGCTCAATCCCAGAACCCTGGGATCATGACCGGAGCTGAAGGCAGAGGCTTTAACCCACTGAGCCACCCAGGCACCCCGATGATTATTTTTTAAAAGATTTTATTTATTTATTTGAGAGAGAGCAGGGAGGGGCAGAAGGGGAGGGAGAAAGAGTGCAAAGCAGACTCCACACTGAGCTCAGAGCCCAATGCAGGGCTCGATCCCACAATCACGAGATCGTGACCCAACCGGAAACCAAGAGTCGGACACTTAACCGACTGAACCACCCAGGTACCCCAGTTGATATTTTTTAAGTGAGTTTATTTTATGCACAGCCACTACGGAATTAAGAATTATGAATCTGGTATCAGAACATTAAACCGCACAGAGACTTTCTGAGTGTAGGGCCTGGCACAGGTCCTACACCCATGATGAGGACCTAGTTCCGTTTCCTGACTTTTCAGATACTCTTGTGCTTGCCTGTGTGTGTGTGTGTGTGTGTGCACACGTGCGCGCACGCATGTGATACTACTTTACATAAATGGGATTGTACTACAAATGCTGTTTTTAAATTTATTTTTTTCCTCAAAAATATGCCGAGGTCTTCTCTCTGAACCAGTAAATCCGGCTGGACGTGGTTCTCCAGAGAACACTCCACAGTGGGCCGCGAGCTGTAAATGAGTAAGCAGTCTCCTTTTGATAGTGTTTAGGATGTTTTCTGTTTTTCGTGGTACCAGCACCCACCCCCACTGTATGGGGCTCTGTGCACAGAAATTTCTCGGCCCTTTCCCAGCAGCCCGGGCCCCTCCCCGCCAAGGCACCCTCTCTGATGTGCCTCAAGATTGTTTGCCTTTCACATTTCCCTTCCCGCTTTCTTTTTCTCTTGAGCTTTAAATAGAGGGGGTGGGTCTCTGTAATCAACTTTACCTCATAGGATTCTGACACCGCAAGGTGAGGACCACAAGGCTCGACATTGTGCAAGAGGGGCCCCTCAGGGTCAAGCAGCCTGTGGCCCTGTGAGTGGGGGCCCTAGGAAGTGTACCGAGCCTCAGGATTTCCAGAATCTACCATGAGAGGATAGCCTTGTATCCCCATAGGGAAGGGACCCTGCCACATTTCAAAAGAAGGGAGGTGGCAACTTACATTTTTACCGTACACGGCTTGATGCTGGCTTTCCACGCCCAGAACAGTCTCTGGGACCTCCGGCTGCTGGCTTCAGAGTGGACCGAGATCACGGCCGTGTGCGGTGCGAGGGACTCGGAGCTGCCCTCTGTCAGTAGGCAAACATTTAGTTGGGTCAGGCCACGCAGAACCGTTTGCAAGCATGGGGGTGGTTCGAAATGGAAGAGCCTGGTGACCTCTGACTAGCTCTGCGGCCTCGGGGAAGTCACCTGGTCCCCTCAGCTTCCACTTTCACTATACAATGTGACCTGGGCACTAGATGGTCTTTCATGGTCTTTAGGGTTTCTTCCGGGCCCCAGATATGAGGGTCCTGTCTCTCCTACCCCCAGACAGGAGTGGCTTTTCTAGGTTTGGAGGGACTGCGCTGTGTTGACTCTGAAGGAGTCTGCCCTGGGCTCCCCAGAGGACCAGCAAGTCACTCCTGGGCTAACAGAGGAGAGGCCGGGGAGGCGGCAGGCCCCCAGGGAGCCAGGACGGGGAAGGGAGTCCAGTGTCAGCCGAGCTGCACTGCCATTCACACAGGCCACTGGGTCATCTCAAGAGCGCGTGGGGGTGTTGGGAGAGGCCGCTAGGGGTGCAGGGCTGCAGCAGAGTCAGGAAGTGAAAAATGACAAAAAGCAGGTGAGAAGGGTTGGCGAATGTCAAAGCGATTGGGTCACCCGATGTCTGCTAAGTGGCATTCATCAAAGTTAGGATTCTACCTTGAGACCGGGAGGCAGAGGCCTGGTCCTTCCTGGCGATGGCATTCAAAGGAATGGCTCTCACTCAGGTCCTTGAGAGACACAACTCTGGGTGTCAGAGGGACAGAGAAAAGATTTATAATTTTAAGATTTTTTTTTTTTTCAATAAATGCTCCATGGAAAGCGAGCTAGCCTTGGGTGTTTTCTGGAGCAAACGGTAAATTCTTTTGGCCAGCTGGAGCTTTTGCAGATGGGAGTTCGGGGGACTGGGTCACCCCAAGGACATGGCCATAGGCTGCTGGGAGCCATGAGAGCTTGGTCAGTCCCCTCATGCAGGGGCTTGGACTGGAAAGTTCATGCCAAGCATTTCTGCAGCTCTGAGCTCTCCTGCCTTTCTTTATCTTTACACCAGGCTGCTGGTCTTCAGATGGGAAGGGGCCCCAGGAGTCTTCAGGGACTCTATTTCCAGCAACTTCTGTCCTCCTCCCAGACCACGCCCTTTCATGCTCTCTCATAATTTTTCCTCTTCCCCTTACTGAAACCATGCAGACCTAACCCACCCCCAAAAAACTACTGGGACACCCACAAAGGGATGATTTGAAGTGTCGACCCTGGTGACGAGGAATTAAATGACTCCAAGAGAAGAAATTGTTTTGCAAGTGCGATGGGTTCTGGTTTTTATCTTCAACAGAATCTTGAAAATCGAGAAGTAATTTGATGCTAGATTACTCTGTGGGGTTTGGCCTCTAATTTGGACACAGTTGGAAAAAATCAAGCAGCATCACTACTAAAAAAATTCCCTTCCTGGGGGCCTGGGTGGCTCAGTGGGTTAAAGCCTCTGCCTTCGGCTGGGGTCATGATCCCGGGGTCCTGGGATTGAGCCTCACATTGGGCTCTCTGCTCAGTGGGGAACCTGCTTCCCCCTCTCTCTCTGCCTACTTGTGAGCTCTCTCTCTCTGTGAAATAAATTTAAAAATCTTAAAAAAAAAATAAAAAAAAATTCTTTCCAGTGTCACTGGCCAGTCTGCAGGTCTATAAAAATGAAAATCAGGATGCTAATGCCTGTCTTGTTTTAGCAACAAATAATACCTTTCCACGGATACAGTAACTAAATGAGGGGGAAAAGATCTTGACACCGGATTCAGAGAGAGATACATTTCCAATAAAATGTAGCCTTTGTAGCTAATAATTATTTATCAAAATTATAACACCTATGTTATTTTTATTTGTGCGCTAAGGATAATTGTAATGACAATTGTGAAGGAGGGGAATTTTACCCAAGCCTTCCGACCACTGGAAATGGTAAAGTTCTAATATTTTAATTTATATATATTTTTGCTTCAAAACATGATAGGATGATTATTACAGACGTAAAAGCATGAGAATATATGAGGATAACATTCTATGGAAGGAGCAGAATAAGTGTTCGAGGAGGAAAAGGAATGATGTGGAAACATTAACTGGTAAAGAAGAGCTTGCTCACGTACAATTGATTCTTGCCCAACACGGGTATGGACTGAACGAATCCACTTACACTCGGATTTTTTCCTATCAATATACGAACAGCACTGTAAATGTACTTTCTCTTTCTTATGATTTTCTTAGTAATATTTTCTTTTTTGTAGTTTACTTTGTTGCAAGAATACAGTATATAATACATACAACGTAGAAAATACGTGTTGATTGGCTGTTTATGTTATTGACAAATCTTGAGGTCAACAGGAGGCTACTGGTAGTTAAATCTTGGGGGGAGTCCAAAGTCAAGAGCAGATTTCCGACCGTGAAGGGGCAGGGAGGGGGTTTGCCACCCTTCCCCTGTGTTATTCAAGGGTCAACCGTATTTTTAAAACAGATGAGGGGCGCCTGGGTGGCTCAGTGGGTTAAAGCCGCTGCCTTTGCCTCAGGTTTTCATCCCAGGGTCCTGGGATCAAGCCCCATGTTGGGCTCTCTGCTCAGCGGGGAGCCTGCTTCCTCCTCTCTTTCTCTGCCTGCCTCTCTGCCTACTTGTGATCTCTGTCTCTCAAATAAATAAATAAAATAAAATCAACAAATAAATAAATAAAATAAATAAAATAAAATAAATAAAATCTTTAAAAAAAGATGATGGTTGATGACAGATGACTGTCCGAGAGGCAAATTTTTTTTTTTAAGATTTTATTTTTAAGCGATCTCTACACCCAACGTAGGGCTTGAACCTGCAACCCCCAGATCAAGAGTGAGCCAGCCAGACGTCCCAGGAAAGGCTTATTTTTACCTCTACTCTCTTGGGTTTCTGGGTAGGCCTGACAAATGGACAGAAAACGGATTAGTTAGCAGGAGAAAAGCACCACATTCACCAAAGTGTTACATGCCCGGAAGTCCTTGTGAAGCCCCAGAGGTGTCATGAAACCTGCTTGCTTCCATAGCAGGTTGAACAAAGGGGGCAGGTGTGGGGGAGAATCTAAACCAGAGGAGAGGCTAAAGGAAGATAAGAATTATTTTAACAAAGTCTATTCATACAGAATTTTCTCCATCTCAACTTCTGGTCCTTGATGATAAGAAAGCTACTTCGTTTCTGGTATGTTAAGGAAGACATCCCCTCTCAAGCAGGGGATTTCATCTCCTGCTTTTAAGAAAAAGAAAGAAGGTCAGAGCGTTTTTCTCGTATTTGCTGTTTTCCACCTGTCTTTCACTCAACGTAATCCTTATGCCAGACTGGTTTTTTTTTTTTTACCCCTCCAGCACCCCTGTTCCTGGCAGCACTAGTCATCACAGCGAAATGTAGAAGCGACCCTTTGACGGACGTGAATGGGTAAGTGAGATGTGGCCTATACCTCCATGCGATTCGGCCTCAAAGGCTCAGGACAAAGGAAGGGATTTCCGACACCTGCTACGTGGACGTACCTGGAGGACGTTATGGGAAGTGAAATGAGCCAGTTGCAAGAAATTAAATCCTGCAAATTCTACTCATGTGAGGTACTTAGAGGGGTTGAAATCACCGAGACAGAGAGTCTGATGGGGACTGCCGGGGACTGGGGAGTGGGAGGAGGGTGCATGTTTGGTGAGGATGGAGTTTCAGTTCTATAAGACGAAACAGGCTATGCGGATGGACAGTGGGATTCGCTACACGTTATGAATGTATTTAATATACCGAACTGTGCCCTTAAACATGGTTAAGATGGTAAATTTTGTGTCATATGAGTTTTACCACCAGGTAAATAAATAAATTAAATTAATAAATAAAAATAAATAAATAAATAAAAATATTTGGAAGGAGCATAGGAGGACGGTGGATATCAAAGTTCTCTTCCATTAGGTTCATTTAAAAGGATGATGGTAACAGCGTTCTTTTAAAATGTTGGTGTTTAAAATAGGACACTGAGTAAGAAATGCGAATCACATCCTGCTTCATCAGACTTTTGGTGCAACATTTTAGAAAACAAGCAAAGAAGATACGAGGGCGTCTGATGTAGCTTTCCTGAAACCCATACCTGGGGGGGGGGCTGTGGAGGGGGGCAAGCCAACTCTTGCCCTTGGGCTGTCAGGCCTGGGGCTTGGTTGCTTGATGGTGTGCAAGTTAAGACTGGTTTTAACATTTTTAAATAAAATAAGCACAAGGAAGAGTATTTCACGACACATAAAAATTGTATGAAATTCACATTTCTGTGCCCATAAATTGCGTTTGACTGGAACAGCGCCAACCTCATTCATTTCTGTCTCGTCTCTGGCTGCTTTCCCAGAACTCTGGAAGAACTGAGTGGTTGTGACACGGACCATATGGCCAGCAAAGCCTGGAGTAATCGCTATCCGGCCCTGCGCAGAAGCTGCGTGCCTACCCCAGACTAAGGAAAACCACCTCGTGGTTCTGGCTCTGCTCCTCACCGTGGACAAACTATCCCACCTCGCTGGGACTCGGGCTTCCCATCTGAAAAAGATGTGCTGCTTGGATCTAGTGGTGTTTGAGTTCTCTGCCGTCTCTAAAAATCCGGCAAGTCTGGGAAAGCAGTTTGTACTCGGGTCCTAATGGTCAATACTTCCCAGGAGTACTTGCTTTTAAAAATGACCTCTGGGGGGGACGCCTGGGTGGCTCAGTTGGTTAAGCGGCTGCCTTCGGCTCAGGTCATGATCCCAGCGTCCTGGGATTGAGTCCCACATCGGGCTCCTTGCTCGGCAGGGAGCCTGTTCTCCCTCTGCCTCTGCCTGCCACTCTGTCTGCCTGTGTTCGCTCTCTCTCTCTCCCTCTGTCTCTGAAAAATAAATAAGTGAAATCTTAAAAAAAAAAAAATAAAGACACAAGATCTGTATCATTCCTGGATATCCTAAAACTAAAAAAAAAAAAAAAAAAAAAAAAAAAAATGACCCCTGGTGGAGGCACCCAGATGGCTCAGTTGGTTGAGCGCCTGACTCTTGGTTTTGGCTCAGGTCATGATCTCGGGGTCCTGGGATGGAGCCTGTGTGGGGCTCCACGCTCAGCGCAGAGACCGCTTGTCCCTCTCCCCGTGCTCCTCCCCATACCCCGCGCGCTCTCTCTCAGACAAATACAATCTTAAAAATAAATAAATAAATAAATGAAAGTAAAAAATGAGCTATGAAGAGGTGGAGGGCTGACGGCAGGGTTCCGGGCACCGGCCGTGGCTTGGTGCCCTCAGTTTCAGTGAGGCGCCTTTGTGGTGAGCAAGGGTTGGACCAAACTGTCCGGTGACAGATATCCTGCAGCATCCCTGGAGGCCATCCCGGTTCACTCCCAGCCCACGGATTTCCTGTGGCCGCCTCAGGGAAGCCCAGGCTCGGAACGGACCTGAAACAGGTGCTGAGCTCGAGCAGGATGGGACAGGTGCTTCTCACGCCCACCGTCTCCGTCTACGGAGAGCTCCATTTCCTGTCGGGCACGCAGGGAGGGCAGACGGGCCCTGTGAGTTACGGGTGGACCGGGGGCAGGCTCTGCTGCCTCAGGTCCCCTGGAAGGCTGTAATGCCCCACCCACTATGGAGGGGGTGGGGGGTTGTGCCCTGGGGTCTCAAAGGGAAGCACAAGAAACAGAAGGAAGGGAGAGCTAGGGCGTCAGGGTCTCCCTTGAACTTGCCCCAGCTTCCCCAGCCAGGGTATCAGCATGCTCTGCTTCCCCATGGGTCCAATGTGGCCCACCCGGCTTTCCTGGAGGGACAGGCCTTGGGCAGTGGGGCAGGGGTGACCAACCCAGTACCAGCAGGGTCCTAGTCCGGGTGGCAAGCAGCCCTGTCTCATCTCAAAAGGTATCCTCTCTGGCCACCAAGCTAGCTTCAATAAGCCCATCCAAGTTTGGGCTCCAGGCTGCAGGATGGAGGCATTTGAGAAGACAAAGCCTAAAGTCTGGACTCCAGAGCCAGGATGGGCCTCTGCTCTGGTGCTGCCCGTGTGGCCATCAGGTCTGTCACTTGAGGTCCCCAGAGCATCAGTGTTCTCCTTTCCCAGGTGGGACCTTCATCCCCCACTCACAGGCATCCTCACAAATGTCCCTCCTTTTTGTGACTTGGAAACTGGCAGTGTCTCCTGATGATAAGAGAAATGCAGTTGGGGCCGGTTATCTGGTGGGTTGGAGGCGCGGCCCACTCCGTTTCTCGATGCTTCTGGAAGGGCAGGCAGGACTTACCCAGGTAACTGCTTCATTTTGCCCTTTTAGGCCCTTGTGGGCCCTCCACCCACCCGAGGAAGCCTCGCAGACGGGAGATGCTTAGATCCCACTGATCGAGACCCTGGGGAGGGGGCGGCGGCTCAGATGGCTCTGATAACATTGTTGTCTCCCGCCACCGTTTTCCGGTTTTCACGTGGGCGTTCTCCCCTTACAGGAAGATTAGAGATGGGTCCACCGTGACTTCCCCGCCGCGGGCTGTGACCGTGGCCGTGATCGTGACTGGCATGAGACCATCCTCACAGGTACAGCAGGTCAGGGAGGTGACTGGCATGAGACACAGGTACAGCAGGTCAGGGAGGTGGCTGGCATGAGACACAGGTACAGCAGGTCAGGGACGTGGCAGCCCGTCGGTCCTCCGCCCCACGGATCTGGGTTTGAATCCCGCTCTCTGCCAGGCCTGCGTTGTTCCATTCGCACGAAGGAGAGACAGGAGCGGTGGCTGCGAGGGGCTGTCAGGATCCCTCAGGCCCCTCGGGTGCCCAGGGCAGAGCATGCGTCTGAGGAAGAGCAGGTTACAACCGGAATGAAAGCAAATGGAACGAGCTAGAGAGAAAGCCCCAGCTATGAGATAATTATTTCTCTCTGCTTTTGGAGCTTGTTCTGATCTTCACCACCACACCCCAAAGGCTTGTTCTCTAATTCTGTTTTATCTTTTCGTCTTGCTTAATTAAGAAGTAATACACCCAGGGACTTTGGTGTTCAGAGGCCATGCTCACGGTTCTTGCTGGGGTCGGTGCCTGCATGGGGGGGGTCGTCTAGCCACCACCGCCCGCCCCCCCCCCCAATGGGTCCTGGGCTCCTACAGCTTGGGGCTCAGTGACAGCAAAGAACGACCTTGGGGTGGATCTGGGACCTTCAGGAAACCGGGCCTGTCCCACAAAGGCGGCATGATGGGGTGTACGGGGGCCAGGGGAGCAGGAGAGGAGCAAGGCTGAGCCCTTTCATTGTTTTTCCCCCCCTTTCTTTGTTTGAAATTGGGGCAGAAATGAGGGATGACAGTGACAACCATTGAGAACTTTAAAAAACCCTTTTGGGGACACAGATGTTCAGGTTGTAGCGCTATCTATTTATAGAAACACACCTCAAAGGAACAAGCCTGCTTCTCAATGTAGAGACAATTAAGCAGAGACCTCCGATGCTGCGTGAAAGCTACAGAATGTGTTTCTCTGGGGCTCCTGTGCCCGTTTCACCTGACTCAGTCCAGTCAGGGCCTCTTCGTCCCATCCCTTCTCGGCGACAGGGAGAAATCGTGACATGGGCTGGCAAGGGGGACCTCGGAGACAGTTACAAGGGTTTTCCCGAGAGCTTCTCAGAGCCAGGGGGGCAGATGGTTTCTATTTTGCCTTCACTGTACCAGATTACCGACCTGGTCGCTTCTTCTCTCTGCAATTGACCCCTTTCCATTCTCCATTCATTTGCTAGAATCATGCTTACAATGTATCAAAATAAGGGCACAGGCAAACCCTTGGACGTGGATAGAGGTAGTAGGAGTTCTAATTCTCATTCATCCACTGACATGAGTGGTTCAAGTGCAGCACCAAGGAGATGTCTAGACGTGTCTATGTGGTGGAGCCAGGTGTAAGGGTCTGAAAGGCAGTCGGACAGGAGTTGAGGACTGCTCCCCTCTCTTCCTCCTTCCATCATTCCCTCCCTCCTAGTCTCCTTCCCCCCCCACTCGATCTCTCCCTCTTTCCCTTCCTCAAACACTTACTGAGCATCTACTATATGCCAGACTGTGCTCTGGGTGCTACGGATACAGCAGTAAACACAGTAGGCAAAAATCCCCGCCGGCATGAGCTGAAGCTCCTCCATCTCTTTCTTCTGTGGTCCTCTGCTTGAGATCTGGAAGTCTTGTGGTGCTGGGCAGGAGCCAAGATCTTCCGTTTGATGTTCAAAGAGTATTTACTGGCAACGGGAGCAGCTGGAGCGTCAACACCACATCCTAGTCATCTCTGCATTCCTAGAGATGAGCGGAGAAAATGGCTCATAGCAGACACTTATAAACGTGTTCGTTACATTGTTTCTGCTTGAGGACATGCAGCTAGACATTGGTGTGTAGGGAGGGTGAGGGCAGAAAACAAACAAAAAAAATGCTCAGACTTTGCCGTTGAGAAACATAGTCTTAATGGTGAAAATATGAAAAATCTAAGAAGGGAAAATAATATATAGAATCAAACAAATAAGGAAATGGGTAGCAGATGAGGGAACCAGCTTCCCGCTGCTGGAGGGAGGAGAAGGTTTGAATGCCTAGAGTTGGGGGAATTTGCATGAGCCCATGTTTACCTTCACATGCGGACAGGCGACTGTGTTGGAAGTGTTCACGGACTTTTTGACACACACTGGTGAGCCCACATACGTGTATTTCTTGCTCTGTCAGCCGGGAGGACATAGAAAAAGACTTGCCCTATTTCCGAGGTGGAGGTTGTACACAGAGACTCCCTTTCAGGCAGTGCGGTGTAGAAAGAGGGAAAGAAGGACAGCTGGGTGGGGAGGCGTGACAGGTACTGCCGTGGCCATCTCCACATTGTCAGGGGTGAGTCATGTTCATAGATGTACCACTGATGGCTTCGGGTGAAAAGGGCATGTCACCTCTGGTCTTCCTCCCACAGACCCATAACCCCAGTCTAAGGTCAAGACGAACATCAGAGAGATCGTAAACGAGGGTCATTTTACAACATACCTAAATGGTACTTATCCAAACTGTCATTGTCGTCAATAACAAAGCCTGAGGAACCGTGATAGCCAAGAGGGATCTAAGGAGACTCATAATGTAATGTGGCATCCTGGGTGGGATGCTGGACAGAAAAGGACGTTAGGTAGACATTAAAGAAATCCAAAGAGCGTATGAACATTCCTTCCTAGTAATGTATCAACATGGGATCATTAATTGTGATCAATATGCCATTCTAATGGAAGGTGTCAGTAGTGGGGGGAAATGGGATGGGGGTGTAGAACTCTACTGTCTGTGCAATGTTTTCTGTAAATCTAAACTACCTTATAAAGATTTATTTATTCATTTATTTGAGACAGAGACGGTGAGAGAGAGCATGAGAGGGAAGAAGGTCAGAGGGAGAAGCAGACTCCCCAGGGAGCTGGGAGCCCGATGCGGGACTCGATCCCCGGACTCCAGGATCATGACCTGAGCCTAGGGCAGCTGCTTAACCCACTGAGCCACGCAGGTGCCCAAATCTAAACTACTTAAAAAATTATTTATTTATTTATTTATTTGACAGAGATCACAAGTAGGCAGAGAGACAGACAGAGAGAGAGAGAGAGGAGGAAGCAGGCTCCCCACTGAGCAGAGAGCCTGATGTGGGGCTCGATTCCAGGACCCTGGGATCATGACTTGAGCGGAAGGCAGAGGCTTTAACTCACTGAGCCACACAGGCTCCCCTCTAAACTTCTTTAAAACAAGAAAGTTACTTTTTAGAAATGAGATATGTCATCAGAAAAATGGGGGGAAACCTCCTTTGCCATCCGAGCAGGGAGCAGCACGGGTGTGGGGTAACAGGAGGAGTCAAACAAGACATTAAAGACTGAGTCGACTCAGCTTGCTCTGTCTTCCTGGGTGTGATGGGCTGTGGGGGTGGATCCCGCCACCTTGTTTCTCACATACTGGTGATCTCTTTTCTTCCCCAGCTCCCAGTGGGCACTGCTGTGTGCCCGCTGCTGTGTATCTGCTCCCTGGGCACCTGCTGGCCTCCCAGGGTCACCATATTTGGATTCTGGGGACTTCAGGGACACCGGATTCAAAGAAGTGAGCTCCACTGGGACCCCTTTCCGTCCTAGTACTGCCCCTGTCTCCGCCCAGCTGTGAGCTCCCCGAGGGCAGGGACCCTGTCCTCTCTCCATGCAAGAGCTGGCACCGAGGGTGCCCACTAAACACACTGTCATGAAGTGAATGTACCTGAGCTCACAGCCGTAGGACAGGACTCTATCATCAGATCACTTAGTGGGAAAAGAACACCCTTGTCAGCCCTGTGCCGGCCTTTCTCTGGCAGCAAGGAGAACGCCTTAGGCCAGAGAGACGGCATCTGAACACCCTCCCTCCCTTGCCCATCCCCACGTGGAACCAAGAAAGGGCACTCAGCCGACTAATGGATCTATAGCAAGAGCAGCCACCGGGCTTTGAAAGGACTTACCTTCAATTTGTAGCAAGTGATACTGGTTTTCCCCTTAGAACAACAACATCACGTTTCTTTTAAATGTGTGCCTGCTCCTTGGGCTCCCTTTACATGTGTTTTAAATTTTAAAACAATCTCAGACTCCGAGAAAAGTTGCAAGAATGAAATAAAGAATCCCCGGATACCCATCATTTCTGGCTATCCCCCAGGGTTGCTATTTTACTACCTTATCTCCCCCTCCCCCGGAACAGCCCCCTCCTGCCACGCAGAGATCACATTTTTCCTGAACCAATTAAATGTAGGTTGTCCCTTTACTCCTAAATCCGTCAATGCTTTTGTGTGCATTTCCTAAAAGCCAGAATATTTTCATACATAACTACAGCTCACATATCAAAATCAGGAAGTTAACACTGATACACCCCACCTAATCAGCAGGACCTTGTTCGCATCTCACCATCGGCCCCATTGATGTCCTTTACAGTGAAAGGAAAGCCCAGATCACACCTCGCATTCAGTTGCCAGATCTCCTTAGCTCCTTTGGTCTGACATAATTCCTGGATCTTTGTAGTTTGGGATATTAGCATTTTTGAAAAGCACATACCAGGTATTTTGTAAGATGGCTAAATATTTCTTTTACAATATGCTTAAGTTAAAAAAAATATATGAATCCATCTATAGAAAAACTACAGGCACACCTAGGATATATCGTAGGTTAAATCCGGACCACTGCCATAAGGTGAATCATGAAATAAAGAGAACCCAATGAGATTTTCAGTTTCCTAGTATATGTAAAAGTTATGTTTATGCTACTCTGTAGTCAATTAAGTGTGCCTCAGAATGATGTCTAAAAAAAAGTGTATATATATACCTTAAAGTATCACCCCAAAATGCTGACCATCATCTGAGCTTTCAGTGAGTCATCACTGCTGCCCATGGAGGGTCTTGCCTCAATGTTGGTGGTCACCGATGGGCTGGGATGGTGGGTGCTGAAAGCTGGGGTGCCTCTGGCAAGTTCTTAAAATGAGACAACAATAAAGTTTGCTGCATTGATCGACCCTTCGTCACTAGAACACTTCTGGGTCACTGTGAGCTTGTTTATTGCCAATTTCAACATTGTCACGTCTCAGGGACCAGCGGGGGCCAGAGGAAGGGGAGAGAGATGGGAAGTGGCTGGTCGGTGGAACAGTCAGGATACACACAACACGTATGGATAAAGTCCGCTGTCTTGCGTGGGCACAGCTCATGGGCACCCCAGAACAATTCCCACGGTCACATTGAAGGTCACTGATCATAGGTCACGGGAGCAATGATCCCAATAATGAAATACTGTGAGCATTACCAACACGCGACGCAGAGATACGAAGGGAGAAAATGCTATTAGCCAAGGGAGGCTGAGGGGCTTGCTCAATGCAAGGTCGCCACAGGGCTTCGATTTGCAGGAAACGCGGTATCTGCAAAGCACGATAAAGCAAAGGGCAATACAAGGAGATATCCCCGAATTCAGTACCCAAAGAGCTAATGATCCACTGATAAAGCGAAACCACGAAGACACACAGAAAACTGAGGTTTGAGAAAAGTTGGTTTACATCAGCTTCATCCTCCCCCTGGCCCCTCATCCCTCTGGGTTAGACTGTGGATCAAGTGATAGAGACAGAAGTTACTCTAGATTGCTGGGCAGGAATCTGCCTCAGGGGGCGGGGTGCAGGGCATGGGGGGGGGGCCCTGGGCTCCCTTCTGGGGGCTGGTCAGCGGCTGGGAAAAGGGCAGGAGCCCAGAGGTGGGCGGATCTCAGCTGCAGGGGGCACTGGACACACAGCCCATAACATTGAGAACGGAGAAGGAAGCTGAACAAGGCAGCTGGAGGACTTGAATGTGGCCGGGAGAGATGAGTTTTCTGGAACCAGGGGGAACATAGCTTAGGATTTTTACTGGGCAGCTTCAGAGTCAATGCTGCTGCCTCACCCCACACTCTGGAGTGTTCCCCAGCAGCCAGGGGAGCAGGACAGCCTGTCTACCAGGTCTCGGTCTCGCACTAATCCCCGGAGAGGGTGCCCTGGGGACAGAAGGTCACATTGGCTTTGCATGAGCCCCACAGGGGCTCTCTCCAGGGAAGGGCTGTTCTTGGCCCAGGAGGAGTGTGGGTGTGAGCCTGGGGGGTCCTGTGGGTTCCCAGGAAGGGGGAGGCTAGAAGGGGACAGCAGGAAATGGAGCCAGCTGCAGGAAGCCGGGGCGCTGGTGCAGAAGGGGCCGCAGGTTTGGGGGAGAAGAGGGAGGCTGTCCTGGACAGCATCGCTATGTCTCAGTCACGCAGAAGGGTTGGAGGGTGAGGACTCCAGCTACCTTAGCGTCTCTTCCTCGGATGACAGCAGCTCCCACTGGCTTCCACGCCAGGTCCGGGGGTCTGGGTGAGGCCCACGGGAGGGGTGGCCGAGCCTCAAAGGCGAGGCTTTGGAGGGAAGTAGGACCCCTGCCCCTGTCTTCCAGAGGGGCAGTGGAGTGTGGCTCACAGACCTATGGGGGAACATGTTTGTGAGCACGGAGGAACATGTTTGTGGTTGTTTTTCTCTCACTGCTGTGAGGGACTGGAGAGGGGACGGGGGATGCGGGAGACCCCGTAGGCAGAGGGGTTTGCTCAGAAGGCAGTGAAGGTCCCAGAGGACGACTCCTCCTCTGCCGGGGTGGGCAGGAGGAGCCAGAAAGGGCACCTGCCTTCAGCCAGGACAGGACTGGGGTCCCGTCAGTGGAGGGGGGCGGAGACAATCCCTCTCTAAGAGAAGTTGCTTCACGATTGTCCCTGGGCCTCTAGCCCGTACCTGTCATTCTCCTTCTACTTGTCCATCTTCCTCCCTTTTCTCCTTCCTGCCTACGTGCAGGAGCCCCTACTGACTGGCCCTCTTCCGGGTCCTAGCTGGGTGGCGTGAACAATCTCCGTGACTTCTCTGGGCTTCACTTTTCCCTGGAAGGAGAGGAACTATCTTGTTGCCCTGAGAGCCCTTGAGATTGAAGTGACCCTGCAGGGGTCAGGGACTCAGGGCAGTGCCCAACTCCGGGGGGTGGGGGTGGGGGGTGGCAGGGGATAGAGGAGGCTTTGACTTGCTGTTTCTCCCACTGTCGGCACAACAGCATGCTGCCTCCCGCTTACCTTCCTCCCTGTCCCATCATGCACCCTCTCTCTCCTCCCTGCCTCTGTCTCCCTCATCTTTGTCTTCCTCTGCTGCTATTTCAGTCCTTCCTCGATGATGCTGGTGAGGGGTGAGCCTCTTTTCATGTCAGGATGCCAGAGCCGCGTCAAACTGGTAAACAGCTGAAGGATGTGGTGGGAGATGAACTTTCCACTGAGGCTACTTTGAACTCATCCCTTCTTCGTCGGGTCTCCCCTGTTCCTCCCCCTTTTGGAGACTCCATCCCATCTTTACAAAGCCAGAATTGGGGTCTGGGGGCATGGCCAAGTGCGGCCCATGCCGAGCGGCCACGCGGGGCTCTGGCCGCCTCTGCCCACCTCAGGGGCCGTCGAGAGGGTCTCAGGGAGGGGTAGAAGTGGAAACCGTTGGGGGCGGGGCCGGGATGGGAACCTGAGCTGGGCTTGGCAGATGTGCCTTGGGGGCGAGGTTTCCAGTGGAAAAAGTCAGGTATCCACAGGAGATGCCCGGCCATGGCAGGGAAGCCTGAGTCCATGTTCCCGCAGAACCACCTTCTGCAGCCCGGGGAGCAGACCAGAGATGGGCCCCTGGGAGGAGAATCGTGCCCAAGCCTCCTCCTGGCCTCCACCCTCGGGCTCTCCTGGAGGTCTGGATGATTCCATGAGTTGAGAGGTCTGAAGCAGGAAGGGTACGGCGCTCCTGGCTGGGCATTGGGTCAGTAACCACAGACGTGAGCCTTTGGCGTGGCCCTTGCCACCTCAGGAGGCCACATGGAGCGGTGGCCAGGGCCTGGCCACACCATGACCAGTTGCCAGCCTGGGCAGAAAACTCTGAACCTTCCTAAGCCTGGGTTTCCTTAGCCATGAGATGGAGATGATGCTCTCGCGGCCACTGTGAGCACTGATGCGTCAGTACCTGGAACATTCCCAGAACAGCGCCTGATGCATAGTAAGTACTGGGGGGGGACCTGTGTTAATGTCACTGTCACAGCATCACTGCGGCTGGAGGTGCCATGTAAGAAAGTCGTCTCCTGTGTACGTGGCCACCTGTCACCACCTCCCCCAACCATCCCCCCCAGTCCCGGCCATCAGTGCTCGGGGACCAGCCCCAACTGCTCTCCCTCCAACACAGCAGTGATCTTTCTAGAGAATCCGTCTCATCCAATCACTTCCCTCCCTTAGAAACTCCTCAGGACTCCCCAGCACCTGGAGGACGACGACCAAAGCCTTGGCTAAGGTTATAGACCCTTGGAGATGCTCCCCAGGGATTTTTCCCACGTGTGGACTCCCTGTCCCCTCTCCCCTCCCCCCCGGCTTTGGCCAACGAGCACCATGCTGGCCCGTGTTGCCGCTGGGAACGCCCTTCACTCGCTTTCCTGTCCAGAGAACTCCTACTCATCCTCCAATGGCCTATTCATTTGTTCTCTCTTTTGTCCTGCTCTCCCCAGCAAGCTCTGTCAGAGCTGGTGGCTTCCTCCTCTCTGTCACACAGCCTTCTGGAGCACTGTGTCGGAGTCGCATGAGAAGCAGAGGTTGTGAGCTTGGCTAGCATGGGGAACAAACCTTGAACGTGGCCAACATTACTTCTGATAATCCCTTAGGACAATTCTCTGGCATGCCTTGAGAAGTGAGTAGGAGCAAGGAGCTTAGGAGTGTGGTTAGAACGCCTCCTTCTTCCTTCCTTCTTTCCTTCCTTCCTTCCTTCCCCTTTCTTTCTTTCTTTCTTTCTTTCTTTCTTTCTTTCTTTCTTTCTTTTTTTCCTTCTTCCTTTCTTCTTTAGTAAGCAGGGGCGAGGGGAAGCAAGAGATACTTGCTTGTCTTTGCATCAGAGAAACCAGACTGTTTACCTGGGGAGGGGGAAGAGTGAGGGGAGAGGGCAGATAGGGGGGTGACAAGATTCTCATGCTCAGCATTTGTGTGCTGTTTGGAGTTTTGAACCAGGCACCTGTTTACTAGTTAAAAGAAAGAAGAGGAAAGGAGGAGAAAAAGAAAGAGGAGTGAAGGGAGGAAAGGAGCGAGGGAGGGCGAGAAAGAAAAAGCAGGCTCCCCGAGGAAGGCTCTGGTGTCTGAGCCCGTGCTGCATGTCTCCAACAGAGACCTCTCTCTCCAGCGCTGGATCGCCCAGATGAAGGGACGGGTTCAAGTTCAAGCCCATCGTGCATGAGCAAGTGGAGCTGTTAGTGACTAAAGTGGCGAGATGCCCAGGCGGTCTGGGGAAAGAGAGGGCCCCCCAGCTCCCACGTCCCTCCTCCCTCCGGTGTCTGTTCACTGAGGGGGGCTGTGGTCTCCATTGTTCCTTTCCTTTCTCTTTTGCTGCCGAGCACATATGGGGAAGGGTGTGTGGGTTAAATGTGCCCACGAGAGGCCCCCATTGTGCAGTGCGGTGGTTCCACACAGGGCTCTGGAGTTAGGTAGAAAACTTGCGCTACCTGCCCAGCTGTGTGGCTTCTGGCTGGTCACTTAGCTTCTCTGGACCTCGTTTCCTTACTTACAGGGTAGGGAGGCTAATACCTTCTCCGAGAGCCCGTATGGGGATTGTGTGAAATAACGTATGCCTGGCAGGTAACCAAAGCTCCTCAAGGCCACTCACCACCACCCCTGCACCACGTACACCGCAGCTGCTGGCGTCTGTGTGTCTCCCCAGGGCGAGGGCTCGGTCTCTCTCCTCTCATGCTCCGGGGCCGGCATAGACCATGGTCCCATAGAGGGGCCCAGATCGTGAGTTAGTCTCCAACCCTGAGCCCAGAATCCCCATAGCCAGCGTGTCTGTGCTGTCGGTGGACAGATGGGCCAGTGTCTCCAGATCTCAGAGCTAGATCGGGGCTCTAGCTGTGCCCAGCAGTGCAGCTCCCGTGGGCACAGGGACAGGAACAGGTTTCTGCTGGAAGAACCATGGTTAATGCTCAGACTCTGAATCCAGACAGCACGGAACAGCTGTTGCTTTTTAGCCGTGCAATTTGGGCATTTTACTTAACCTCTCTGGGCCTCTGTTTTCTTACCTACAAAATAGAGCCGGTATGAGAACTGACTGTCCTCAGCCTCTGCTCTTATCAGGCTGGACCACCCTTTACCTTGTGAGCTACCTGATTTCCTGTGCTGTCTTTACTCATGCCATCCTGTTGACTTGGAATGCCCTTTCCCATTGACAGCAAACTCCTATTCATCCCTTATAACCCACCTCAGACATCACTGCCCACACCCCTATCCCAGACAAAGGTCTTTCCAGATGGCCTCCCTCCAGCTGGGTCAGGGGCTCTCCTGGACCCCATTCCCTGGGCTCATTGTCTCATTGTCTTGCAGAGCCATAAAATTCCTTCAGGGCCTCCCTGCTCACCCCCATCCCCACCCCATCGATGTTTCTGAAATTGATTCAGTTGCCACACCCATTTAACATCTTGGTGTTTCCTCTCCTAGATCCCAGAGGCCTATTAGAATGTCTGGTCTCGTAAGAGTGGAGGTGAACACACTGGCTTAGGTTTGGGACTTCCCTGCCCAGTTCCTGTTCCCTCCCTGCTTTGGATCAAAGCCGATGTCCTTGATCTCTGCCTGTCCACCTCCAGCAGAGGGTCTGGCTCCAGAAGCAATGCCCTGAGTCCCCTGGAGGCATAGAGATGGCTGGGAAAGGCCTTGTCTGTGAGCAGCCCCCATCACCCAACACAGGGAACTGGCTCTGGCCAGCAGCCATCAGAAAGGGCCCCTGGCTTATGTGACCCTGGTGCTGCCAGGCTCCCTGGGCAAGGGAGACTTGTCTCAGAGTTTCCCATTTTCTCTCAGACCGGTGTGTGTGGATGGAGAGGGGGCCAGGGAAGAGGAGGTGGTTCGAGAGAGAGCTCATAAGGTGTCTCCATCTCCAGGTCTGAGCCCTGGGGGGTGGGGGAAGGAGAGGGAGGGCTGAATGGGGACTCAGTTATTAATTCTGAGTGACCTTGGACAAGTTCTTTGCCTCCTGGGCCTCTGTGTCCTCATCTGGAAAGTGAGATGCTCCCGGTGCCTTCTCAAACAGCACCAGTGCACGGACCCCCCTCCGGGGATCACTGGCTGTCTTCTCTTCTCCTCCTCTTTCTCCCTTCAAGGAGCTTTCTCATCTCTACTTCGAGAGAACATTGATTGCTAAGCTTCTTCCCCTTGCAACCAGCCATGTGGCACCGCCGTGCCCACCTCACAGACAGACCTCACAGCAAAGGCTCGGAGATGTCGAGTGGCTTGCCAGTGGCCACACGGGGAGGAGATGGGATTTGAACCCCGGCTGTCTGACAAAAAAGGCTGTGCAGACCGTCCTGCGACTCTGTCCTGGCCACCCCCACCACCTCAGCACTGGTTCCTCCCCTAGGAATCCCCCTGCTTGGCTTCGGCGGGTGCAGAGGGCCAGAAGGGGGCCATCGCCGGCAACCACATCCTGTGACGGTTGCCCTGGGGAGCGTGAGCTTAGTCTCCACCTCTGGGACAGGTGAACGGAAAACAGGCCTTACTCAGCCCCGCAGGGCAGGATCCACAGCCCGACCTCCTCCAGCACCTGCCTGCTCTGAGGAAACCCAACCCCCAGCCCTCACCCAGAAGGCAGAGCTGGGCATTGGCCTTTGCAGCGGGCTGAATTCCCAGCCTCAGAGCCCATGGAGGAGGACACAACCCCAACCCATCCCCGTTGTCCATATGCCCGTCTCCTTGCCAGCTCCTTCCTCCTGGGCCTGGGACCCATTCTTTGCCAGGTGGCTCTGGGCATAAAAATCCCCCGGCTTGACCCTGTCTCTGAAACTCTTGGAGCCAGTGAGCCAGGGCCTGAGTGGGGCAGAGAAGAGGTGGGGAGCCGGCCACTGAACGCACAGGCCTGGGAGTCCTCCTCCCTCCAGGAAGGCAGGCCCCGTGTCCTCCTGTTCCTGTGTGCCCAGCAGTTTTCATGGCCCTGGTCCATGGGAGGTTTCCAGGTCCCTAACATTTCCAGCTTGATCGATAGAGCTGCCCCTATCCGACACACACACATGCACGCACACACAGACACACACACACACACACAGAGACACACGTGAACACACACAGACACACACATGCACACACACAGACACACGTGAACACACACAGACACACACACACACAGAGGCCTGGGCACTGTAGAAGCTCAAAAAACTCTACGGCCTGGTTTTATTCAGCGATGACTTTAATCTCAGGACATTCAGACCAGGACACCGGCAGCCGGCTCTGAGCCCTCCAGCCTCTCTCTGGAGGCCGCCTGGACACATCCGTGGCTCCAGGAGAGACACCGCATAGTCACGTGCTCCTCGGGGAAGCTCCCAGGAATCCGAGCAGACGGATTCTCATCTCAGAGATGAGCACGGGGGCTTAGCACAGCCTCTGGGCCCCTCCTGGCAGACGACTCTGTGCTTCTGCTCCCGAGGGGCCGGGGGCCTGACTCTGAGTCTCTGGGGCAGCTGGGCTAGGGCCATCTTTGGAAGCCACAGGAAGCTCAGAGTAAGGATATTCTGTCCAGGGACTGTCCATGCAGAACAGGGCTGTGCTCTGGGGGGTTCCCAGCATCTCCAGAGGGAGTCCGGTGAGCAGCCCTGGGATGGGGCCCCTTTCTGCTCTCTCAGTACCCCCGGGCCCTGAGCTGTCTGAGACTCAGATGGCCGAGGATCAGGAGGGGCCTTAGGAGTCACTCAGGTCCACCCCTCCTCGCAGCCTCTGAAAAGTGGCTCAGGTTGCTCGTCCATCCCTGAGACAGAGAGCTCACTACCTCTCGGAGGCAGCACCCTCCACCTTGGGGCTGTTTGGGGCCAAGGGAGGGCTGACCCAGTAGCTTCTGTTTGATGGATGGAGACTGAGCGGTGAGGGCAGGGTGAGCACTTTGTCTGGATCTCTCCAGGGAAGGCCTGTGAGCCCCTGGGGGACGATGTGGGATGGCAGGGCGGGAGATTGGGGGTAAGGAGAGCAGGAGTTCCATAGAAGGGAGCCACCTGGGGCCTTGCTGGGCCCAGCCTAGGCTGCACTGATGTCGTCGTAGTCCTCACTGTCAAGGGAGTCAGGCCGCACGGAGGGGGACCCTGTGTGGTGGGAGGCTCGGGTCAGTGGGAGGCTGGTCACGGCCCCTCCTGTCCCATGGGACACACCCCTCCCCTGCGATGCTGTGTGCGGTGCAGTGACCAGACCCCCTTCATGTCATCTTGTTCATTACCATCTCCCTTGCTAGAATGTCAGTCCAGAAGGCAGAGCCTCCGCTGTGCCGTTTAGGGCTGTAGTCTCCAAGCTCGCACGGGAAATGAGGGGCGACCTGACTGCTGGCACACTGCCTGCTACCACAGTCTCCCCCAAGGGGCCATCGGTTATCTCTGCTTGAATGCCTCTACTAATGGGGGGCTCACTTCCTCTCAAGGCATTCTTTGGAACGTTCTCTGTCCCATCCACATCCATTTTTCCCACCTCCTCATATTCTTGTTTTTAAAAAAATCCCTTTCCTTGTCTACTTTCCCTCTTGGGCTAATGAATCCAATGGATCCAGAGTTCCCTTACGCATACACCCCCCTACTTCCTGTCCATTCTCCCCCTTCCAGGACCACCTCCCTTGCCACTGGCACCTGGACACTCGAACTGCTCCATGGAGGGGGGCTGGGGCGGCGGCTGGAAGTTCTGGTACCACTCTCCGGAGGAGGTGCTGGAGCTGTCATCGGCCGAGGGCCCTGCCGGAGACACCCGGAGCCGGTCACTCTCTGCCTGCAGACAGCCAGCTCGCGAGCTGCCAGAGCTGGGAGGCCCTGATGGCTCACAAGAGTCAAGTTCCTGGCTTGACCATGACTGAGGAAATGAAGGCCCAGAGAGGGGTGGAGACTTGCCCCAGGTCTCACAGCAAGGGACCACAGAGCCCGGGGCCAGAATCCTGGACTCAGCCTGGCTCAGAGCGTCTGGCTTTATGCTTGCTCCGGCCAGGTCGGCTGTAGGACGGGAGACTGGGGTGCGTGCGGAATCCTCCCGGGCCCAGCTTACCTGAAAAAGTACCTTGGGAGCCAGCCAGCTCCAGGTTGGGGGGCTGCTCCACGAGGGGGCTCCTCTCCGCAGAGAACACCTGAGGTGTCCATGGAGGGAGGCTGCTGCTGGGGCTATTACAGTAATCTTCCCCGGAGGAGGTGCTGGACCCACTGTTGCTCCTGGG
This sequence comes from Mellivora capensis, assembly GCA_004024625.1. NCBI lineage: Eukaryota > Metazoa > Chordata > Mammalia > Carnivora > Mustelidae > Mellivora > Mellivora capensis. Next base: position 32,559 of record PISX010008712.1, on the reverse strand, counting down.
GCGGTGCTGAGAGCCCACAGACTGGGCGTCCGCCGCGTAATGTCCGGTGCCGACTGTTGGGATCCCGGAAGGACGCATCTCTTCCAGTCCTGGCCCAGGAAAGGGGGATTGGTGAGGAAAGCAGCAGCAATGCCTCCAGAGGGCTTTAAATTAGACTCAAGGAAGAACTAACTGCCAAGAGGAACTTTTAAAATCAGGAAGGACCTGTTGGGCGGAGGGGCAGGGGTTGGCACTGGCATTTGTCAGGCTAAGCTGTTATCACTGTCTCCGTGCGCCCCGCCCCCGCCCCACTCACCTTCCTCCAAGGGGGGCATCCGGAACCGGTTCTGCTGGGCCTCCTCCTCCGTCAGGCGGTGACGCTGAGAATCTACAAGCAGAGGGGTTGGTGAGGAGGGGGGCAGGTCCACCTCTTCCTCCCGGGAGCCCAGACTTGGGACGGTGACTTGGGACAGTGCCCTCAGGCTGAACAGGGTGCGAGGACCCCCCCAGGGGTACAGAGGGGCTTAGCATTTGCCATCAGACCCCGGGCTCTTGTCCTTGTCCAGTCTCTAACCAGCCTGGGGTCAGGCAGCCACCCGGCTTTCTGCTTAAGGAAACAGGGCGAGTCCTGGCTTTGCGCCCCGGAGGTTCTGGGCAGATAGTGCCCCGTCTAGGAGCCTTCCCGGAACAGAAGCCAGAAGGTCTGGAATCCTCTCCTCCCGGGCGCTGGGGCACCCTCGCTTCAGAACAGAGAAGACGACGTGCATTTGTTGCGTCTTAAGGACTTGAGTGTCTGGGACTTGGAGTCTGCTCTCGGGCCTGTACCACTGAATCAGAGTCACAGTGTCCTAGGGTTTTGGACTCTTGGTCCTGCCTCTTACAGGCCTGGGCATGGGATAGCAGGTTCTCGGGACCTGCTTCATGGCGTGGCCGATGGAATTACCCATTTCCCACCCTAAAGGCCCTGGTTCAGCAGGTGGGGCACAGACGACTAGCTGTCCCCCATATCCATTCTCCCCTCCTGGAGCAGGAGAGCCTCTGGCCTTTATCTGGGTACGTAGCTGCTCAGGATGGAGGCTTTGTCTGCCAGCCTCTCTTGCAGCTGGTGTGTTTCAGTTCTGGTCTCTGTGTGTGTGTGTGTGTGTGTGTGTGTCCATGAGTGGGAGTGATGTGAGTGTCTCTGGCATCCTGCCTTTTGGGGTAGGCCCTACCCCACCTTCCCTTGCCCTCCTGCTGCCCAGGATGTGGGCATGGCAGTGGACCATTCTGGACCACGTGGAGGAGGCAACATCCTAGGGACTGCAAAAAAGCAAGAAAGCCAGAGCTTAGGCCCCTGCCGACTGCTCAGGGCGCTGCCGTTTGGGGCCTCGGTTACACACAGTCAAACTCTCATCCCAACTTACATCTTGGGTCCTGGGGCGAGCTGGGAGGAATTTGACAAGCTCCCAAAGGAGTCACACCATAGGTGTGAGATTCTCTGCTCTAACCTCTGGCATTGCGTGGGCCCTGCCTTAAGTTCTGTCTGTCCTGCTCCTATCCCCGGCAGGCAGGGAGGAGAGCTGGAAAAGCCGGCTAAGAGGTTCAAGCTGGGCTCGCCATGAAGGGACGGGCAGGGGTGAGATGGAGGGCCAGGATGGGACACAGAAGGGGTGTGAGCATGTGAGAAGCCATCTGAGTGTGTCTCTTTCCTGGACTTCCTGGTCTAACACAGACGCAGCCACCTGTAGGTGAAGGTCGGGGGGGCAGGTCTTAAGACCCCACGCGGCCAAAGACAAAGGTAGAAAAGAATGAGGCTAGAGACATGGAGTTGTCTCTAGGGTCACAAAGCACTTGGAAAACTTCAGTGCAGGACCATGTCTAGGTCACTGGGCATGCAAGGGGTGATGAGGTGGGCCCCACTGAAGGTCCCCAGCCAATAGGACCCTCTCCCTGGTTGGGGCAGGTGGGCCCCCTGGGGAGCCCCGGCCCAGGCACTCACTGTAGAAGGTGGTCAAGGCCACGGGAGGCTGGGTGCTGAAGTCATAGTGCTCATAATCTGAGTCCGAGCTGGAGTCCGAGTCCTTGGGAAGTGGGGCCTGGACCTGGATGGGCAGCTGGGGAACTGGGGAAAGAGCAGAGTTGGGGGTGTGGCCAGATGGTGGCCGAAAGGCACGGGGGAGAAGCAGCAGGGAGTGGGGACCAAGGAATGAGGGGCAGGGAGAGCCCGTCTTGTACAAGACCATCCAGCCTGGGTTTTCCAAGCTCCCCCCACCCATTTCAAACACGGGGAACTATTAACATCTGTTTCTTTCCCAAACACAGAGCAGTCATTGCATGCCGGGCTCTGTTCTGACATTTAAGAAACCATCTCATTGGGATTCTCATAGTGACTCTGTGAAGTACATACATCCATGTCCCCATTTTACAGCTGAAGGAACTCAGGCACCGGAGGGCCCTGGCCTTGCCCAGAAAGGCAGACAATGTCCCTCCTAACCCCTAGCCTGTAATAGTCATGGAGCAGGTGCCTTGGGCCCAACCTGCGGGCAAGGTTCTGTGTTCATATTCTTCCCTTGAACACGTGGACACCATGCACGAGGAATGTTTATATTATTTGGCTGAGTTTTGTATTGATTTTCCTGTCATTGAATGCTTTCAAATAAGGGTGACTTCATACAGTCACAATGCAATGTGACTGAGCTTGACTAAGTTCCTTTACAAGAATTTCAAGAACCGCAAACCCCCATGTTGTAAAAGATGGAGGACCGATTCCATTTTTCTTTCATTCCGAAGATATGAAATAAAATTATATTCCAGGAAAATCTTGATGGGGCTCCTCAGGAAGGCCGATGGGGTGGGCCATGGGAAGGGGCCAGAATATCCCAAACCTACCAGCCGAGGAGCGGGGCGGAACTATCCTCCGAGAAATGCCCTGAGCCTGTATTGCTTCAGAACTCTCCAAAGCCTAGCCTGGATTGACTACCCTGGAAGGTCCCCTGCTCTCAGGGCCCAGATTGAGACATGACACGTTCAAGGTCCCACAGGCCCCAGTGGGCTGGCTGAGGTCTCCTCTCCAGCGGGGGCACTGTTTTGGCCTAAATAGTACCGACCCTCCAGAAAGGATACCCTTCCTGTCCTCCCCAGCCCTTCCTACCCCCAAGGTGGGTGATATCTTACCTTCTTCTTTGGGAATGGTTATGGGAACATCTTGATAGCTGTTGATCCCATCTGGGGTGGTGGTGAGTAGGCGCTGGTTGTTCACCATTACGGGCAGGGCTGAGGGAGGGTAGCCAAAGATTCTACAAGTCATTTTTTGCTCTGTCCCAGCCTTCTTGGTCCTATTCTCATTGATACACCTTCCTCCTCGGCCCCCACCCCAAACACACACTCGTGTACACACAGAGTCTGGTCGGTGCCTCCATGCACGGACCACTTCTGCTGGGCACGTGGGAAAATCCTTCCCATCAGGAGGTGCCCCCTGGGGCCAGGGCTGGGTGGCCATTGCTGGATCACGACCACCCCTGCTGGAGTCCCACAAGGCCCACATACCCCTGAGAGGGCCACACCTCGGGCCTGCTTCTTTCCCTCTCTGGGTCTTTCCCGTGGCTCCCAGAACTCTGAACCTACCGTATTTTCCCTTAACTTTCAAGAAGATGAAGGCTGTGAAGATGAGTAAGCCAAGGAGGAGAATCCCCAGAATGACGCAAAGGATAAGGAGCATTAGTTCCCGTGATTTCCAGTCCTCTGTTTTCACGGTCACAGAAGATTCTGGAAGCAAGAACCCCAAGTCAGGGAGAAAGAGGAATGGACAAAGACTTCTCCTTGCCCTTCTTGCCTCTCCAGGCTCTCTGAAGCTCACCCTCTCCTTTTTTGGACCTATCCTCCACCCCTCTTCTTCTTCTTCTTTTTTTTTTTTTTAATTTGCCCATTTGCTTTTAGGAGCTTTGCATATAATAGGTGCTCAAGAAATGCATAGTGAATGAATAGTTGATGGAAGAAAACTTTCCCCTGGCCACCAGCCCACAGGGCTCTCTCTCTGCTCAACAGTTATTGAGTGCCTACTGTGTGCCCTCTAAGCCCTAGGGATACAAATGTGACATCGGCATCACAGGCCTTGAGGGCGCTGCCTAGTGGAGGGATCGATAGGTCGGCTCAATCCACTATGGTGCCACGCTTGCAGGGATGGAGGTATGGGCGGGCATGAGGACCTACAAGGGACACCTAATTCTCTGGGGGGCAGACCAAGGCTGGCTTCCCAGAGAAAGTGACTTGTGGACATCTCTGGCAGCGAACAGGCCATCAGGAGAGCAAGATCTCCTTTCTGTGCCCTGGATGTCTCCTTCCTACAAGACATGTATTCCCTGAGGGTAGGGGTGAGGGCTGTGATTTTGGACCTCCCAGCCCTGCAGCCCTGGTGTGGCTCACTATCTTCTCTCTTGGCTGTATCCCTGCTTAAAAGAGCCCAAAGCCTGGATAGAGGCTGCAGGGGACAGGTGCACGGAGCCCTTGTCAGAGAGGAGACAGGAACTACCTCCCGCTCAGGATATGAGGCCTGGGGTGTGTAGCTCACAGGGCTGGATGGAGGGTAGTGACAGCATCACAGGGGGCCAGAGGGATGTGATCGTCCTGACTCCCTGGCTGGGGACAGTGTCTGCTCCTCCCCAGAAATGATCCCCTCCTTCTCATTTTCTTCCCTCTTCTCCATCGGCCAAGGGGGTGACTTAGACCAGCCTGGGAATTGGACTTAGCAGCAGGAAGTGGGTGCAAGAGAGAGGCTGGGCTGTGGGGGATACAGAGAATGGGGGCCCAGAAGGACCAGGGCTGAGGGCAGGGCTGTTGGGCAAGGGCTAGATAGAGTGTGATCTGGGGAGATGGGCTCCCTGCCCTGACCTTGGTGAGAGAGAGCATGCCAGCGGGTGCCTGTGGTCCTGGCTGGAGCTCCCCACAGACTGTGCTATCCCCAGCATTTTGTTCCCTCTCTGTGCCCTCATTCACAACCAGGTTCTCTGTCAGGACTAGGTGCCCCTCCACTCCATACCCAAGCCCTCATCCACCCTCCTCTGGTGGAAGCAGGGGACGGCATAGAGCCCGTGAACCTGGGGCAGCCCCTGTGGCCATCCTGGGGTTGCTGAGGGGCTCCACGCCTGGACTCAATAATCAGGAGAATAACTAATGCTCAGACACGGCTTATTGCGAACTCTGCCCTGTTCCGAGGGCTTTAGAATAATTAATTCACTGGAGTCTCAGAGCAGCGCTAGGAGAAAGCTACCATTATTATCACTCCCATTTTACAGTCACGGGATCTGAGGCTCAGAGAGGTGGAGACTTGCCCGCCATCCCCAGCTAGTGGGAGTCACAGCTGGAATTTGAGCCTCAGGAGTCTTCCTGGGAGGCAACCAAGCGATCCGCAGCTGGCGGGCAGACCGGCGTGGTGCTCCAGCCAATGCTGGCTGGCTATGCCTTCACCCCTTGAGCCTGAACCTCTTTCTCTGTGTAAGGGATCTAAGGAGACATCCCCCATGGGGACGCCAGGAGGGTTACAGGGCCAGGAAAGAGTGTCGGGAGAGCTCTGGGCCAGTGCCTGGGATGTGAGAAACACACTGACTGTTACCCTTGGTGCACCTGCCACTGGCCAGGGGCAGACCAGACCAGCACGGGCTTTCTTCAGCTCTATCCTCCTGCTTAGGAGCTGACAGGAGAGTGGGCTCCTGTCCATGAAGTAACAGGATTCGGGGAGCTGGGGCTCTGACAATGCAGGAAGGTGAGGGGAGAGGAGCAAAAGAGCCGTGCAGCAGGGTGGGGCCCATTGCCTGGAGGTAGGGGATGGGGAATCAACCTTCGGGCCCCTCCCAGGTGAGCACACATGCTCCCACGCATATGCACACTTGCACGCATGCACCCACCTCTCTGAGAAACCGAGAACAAGTGACACTCACCTACGGTGACCGGCTCAACACTTGCAGGGACTTCAGGAGTGGACAGGTTGAGCAGACTCCGGGAGCCTGTCAGAAAGCCCAGGTCATGCCCTCAACACATACTACAGAGCACCTACTGTGTGCCAGCCCTTGTGTTAGACAATGAACAAGACAGACACGTGACCTGGAGCTATGGGTGTAATCCCATGGGAAGCGGGGCAGGGGGAGGGGCATATGGTTAAGAAAACCTGCCTTTTCCACCCCCCAACAGTAAGGAAGATCTCATGGATTAAATGTTGGGAAGGGAAGTTTCTTTGGTTAGAATAAGAGGTAATAAAAAGAAGTATCTCTTCTTTCTGTAAAACTCTGCTACAGACCACAGATCCCTTTCTCTGTTAAGTCTTGGGTTTACTCTTCCCATTGGCTTTGGAGCCGGGAAGCCAACATGATGATCATTACCACAATCATTTAACAGGCAAGGGATGGAGCTTACAAAGTCCCTTGGTATATACTCCCTGATTTTCCTGCTCCCCTGCGGAGTGGCTAGGATCGGTGTCCACATACTCATGGCATGGAAGCCTCCCCCTGGGTGAATGGCACAGCAGGAGTTCACGGCCAGGTGCCTCAACTCCATAGGGACGTGAACGCCGTGTTTCTTTGGGTCTAATGCTCGGGCTTTTTCATGTTTTAACACCTCTGAAACTGGGGAGATGGCGTCAATTGCTACAACCGATGACATGCTGTGACTTTATTTTGGCAGCATTTTTGCGCTTCATGGTACGTAAAGTAATAATAGTGTGACATATCCATGCCCCCTTAGATCTGGTGAAATAGGGCAGGATCCAATTCATAGCATGGACATGAGGCTTCGATGAGAGAAGAGGTAGCAGGTGCTCCCCAGGGCCTGCCACGTGATCAGGGCTCCAGACTCTTGTCCCCCAATATTATTTTCCTATGCCCACCTACGATCACCAGCCCAGCCCTGGGACAGCAGATGGTTTCATCTCCTGAGCCAATTCCAGTCAACAGGGACCACTGCTTAACATATGATAAAGCCTTAGTAAATATCTGGGGGCTGAGTTGAAGTTCTGTGGTCAAGAATGTCCTGCTTGATTAGCCCTGTCTGCCTGCACGTGGTAAGTGCCAGCAGACGATGGCCCCTCTAATGCGGACACCCTTGTCATTCCTGACCTAGTGCAAGTTCTTAGGCTTCTGATTCAGGTGGAACTCCTGGTGCAAATCTGGGGGATGGGGTGAGGCGAGGGCAGGGAGGAGAGGTACCTGAGCAGAGGACTCGGGCTGCGCTTGACTGGCTACAGAGGTTGGAGTTGTTGAACCGCCAGGAGCAGTCGGACAGGGTGGCCTCCTTCCCTGTGCACGAGTAGTACATTCTGCCTGGCAGGGAGTGGGGCCGCCCGCTGGGGGTTCTGACCACGGTGCCACAGCCCAAGGCCTGGCAGAGCACGTGGGCCTCCTGTGAGTACCACTCACTGTTACACACTGTGCTCCAGACCCCACGGAAGTGGACCTCCACCTGCCCCTCGCAGGGGTCGCGGCCCCCAGTCAGGCGCCAGGACTGGTGCTCTGCAGGGGAGAGGTGGGGCACGGGGGCAGAGTCAGGTCGGGGTCCTTTGGGCCGAACCCCCCCACCAGACCGGACTCATGAGAGCAAACATCCCCGGCCGGTCAGCCTCCGGATCCCAAGTGCTTTCCCTCCTCCATCTACCTCCCCCTCTCATCTGCTCCGCCCGCTCTGGCCGGCATGGCAGGCCGGTGACTCAAACTGTGGGCCGAGGACCGGCAGCATCAGCATGGCGTGGAATCTGGTGAGAAATGCAGCCTCAAGCTCTGCTTGGACCTCCTGAGTCAGAATGCATCTTTACCGAGATCCCTACTCCCCATTCCTGTGCACATTAAAGAGAAGGCCTCACCAGACCAGAACTTCATGGCCTCCTCTGCACTGCCCACGGCCTCCTCAGGGGCCTCCCTGCCTCCGTCTCCCCTTGTTGCTCTGAATCAGGTGACCAACTCCCACTGGGGAAGAGTCTCCCCTCCCATGTCATTTCCTCCAAGAGGTGCGCAGGCTTGTCCCTCTAACTCTGGATCTTCTGCTACCTCTAAGCTCCACCCGGCTTCCTTTCCCAGGACGTTTATCACTCTGTCCCCCGGAATTGCGCTTGCCTGGGTCTTACCCTCCCTGGAGGACTGGACCTCACATCCGCAGGGGCCATCCCTCCCCGCACCCAGGCCTTCCGTATGGGTTGGGGGCTGCCCGAGGTTCTGCCCCCACCCCCCCTTCCTGACCTGAGCACACCACACCAGCGTCCTCCTTGTGGCCGCAGTACCCGTCTCCTGGCAGGCCAGGGCAGTCCCACAGGTAGGTCTCCTCCCCCGAACAGTTCACCTGGTCCCGGTGGATGGGTCCGTGGCCAGGGGCAAAGTGCAAGCCGGGCACGGCCTGAATCGCCCAGCCGCAGTTGAGCTGCCTGCACACCACGTGGGAATCCGCCAGGTCCCACGTGTCGTCGCACACCGAGCCCCACTGGCCTCGCTCCAGCATCTCCACGCGGCCTGCACACCGACTGCTGCCGCCCGCCAACCGCACGGCGCGGTTCTCTGCCGAAGGAGGGGAAAGGGTTTACGGGCGGTCGAGGAAGGGAGGGCTGGGAGGGTGCCGGCGGCTGTGGATCCAATGAGAGGAGCTGGTAATTTGGTGGGTAGGACTGGGGAACCCTGTTAGGACTGGGGTCCTGATGGGCAGACGTGGGGAACTCCTCAGGACTAGGGACCTGGGGGCGGGGCTGGATACCCGCGGGGGGGAGGGGGGGGCGCTGCAGGAGCCGGTGGGAGGGGCTAGTAACCTGGTGGGCGGGGCCTGAAGAGCAGGTTGGGGCTGGAAAGTGACAATGCTAAGGGACACTGCGGAACCTGTACATGGAAGGTAGGGGCAGAGATTGAGGTCCTATTTGAGATAAGGCGCGGGGCCAGTAAGGACCAGAGACCCAATAAGGATTGGGGACCCAAGTGGTCAAACAGAAGATCTAGTAGGGGAGTGGTCTGGGGCTCGAACAGAGGCCGTGCTTGGAGTGGAAATGAGGCAATGCTGTAGTCCTCCAGCGTGGGAACCAGCTCTGTTTGCCACTGGGGTGGGGTAGGGGGCGGGGGGACGTCTGGAGGGTAAGGCTTTGGTGCAGTGGCGAGGACTCGGGACAGGAGTGAGGGACAATGGCTGAAGGCCTGAGGGTGGGGCAGGCAGGGCGCAGGTGGTGGTCCGCTGGTACCTGCACAGGTGACCTTGGCCGGCATCCCGCTGCTGTTGCAGGCATGTTCCACCACTTTGCACAGCTTCCAGTCGGGACTTCTGCACAGGACAGCGGGTACCAGGGCCAGCGTGGAGTTTGGGGCTGCACTGGAGTTCCCCTCTCCTGGCCCAGGCAGCTTCTCCAGGAATGGCAAGGTGGGCTGGGTGGTTTCCCGGGCCCCCCCACAGTCCAGTGCAAGACACACGGCTTCAGAGGCCAGGCTGTTCCAGAGTGCCCCGCACACAGGCTCCCAGGACATCTCGAGCCAGACCTCCACGGTCCCGCTGCAGTGGCTGCTCCCATTCACCAGGCGGACCCCGAGCCACTGTCCTGGAGGTGTAGGATGCCAGCTGAGGCCTCCACCCATCGGGACAGCAGGTCTCAGGGATGGGAGTGGGCATGCCTGGCTGCCAGGGGCTCTACTGCCTTATCTTGGACAATATCCCACTGGGCTCTAGACCTCAGCCTTCCAATCTGCAAAATAGGGCTGGGCTGGTTCATCCCTGAGCCTCCTTTCAGGCCTGAACCTGGTTCTCCTTAGAGTCAGGAGAAGGGGGCTAAGGGCAACTATAGTGGCACACAGCTTTGTACAGAGGAGGAGCTTAATAGATATCTGTTGAGTTAATCAGGGACCCACTTAATGGAACCCCACCCCACCCCCACCAAGAGTCCTTTAGCTTGTTCTCAACAAATCCCTTTAAAAGGCTCACTGTACCTTTTGCCCCTGTGTATGTGACACTTGATCAGTGGCCTTTCGAAAATGGTGGCTCTAAGCTCTCAGAGTGAATGGAACAGTGGCACTTTGAGCATTGATTCAGGAAGAAGTGTTGTCTGAAGTTAGGGAGCTTCCCTGATCCCTTCAAAGTCCATCTCCCTTTCCCATCACCCAGGCCACCATCTGCTTGGTCTCCGAAAGCAGGCTGTGGGCCCCCAGAAGGATTCTTTCCTCACCTGGCTCCAAGCGCTGGCTCTCTGCACGGCTGGTGTTGGGCTGGTCAGATGGTGTTGGAGACTGGTAACCTGGAAGTAACCAGCAGCAGGCGTGGTGGGTGAGCAAGCTCAGGGGTAGAGGACACAGAGGTGCCTTGAAGATCAAGGGCCACTTTCTGGAGCAGGGGCTACATGGGGATTTTGAAACACCACGGTCCTGGGCCTTGGGCAGAGTTGCCTCCATTCAGGGTAGGGAAATTCTCAAGCTCTGTTGTTGCTGCCACATCTACTTTGTCTTTGAATTGTATGAATGTACTCGGAGATCTGAGTGGAGGAACAACGGTGGGCTTTGGACCAGACCTACTTACTGGCTGAGTGACCATGGATGGGTTACCAACCTCTCTTGGCCAGAGTCCCAGTTTGCCGGCCACAACACCTAAGGAAGTTGTGTTTTGCTCCCAGAAGTCAATGTCTGTACTATATTTGACATACAGAAGCTCCAAAATGGGGGTTATTGTTAGGAAACAACATAGTTGGGAAAAACATTTTCATTTGGGAAATCTGTTTGTGACACTCATAGCAGACTTTAGGGCGATTGGTGCATCCTGGGGTGGGACTGTCCCACTGTACAGCACTTTCAGATACTGAAAAACTCACCTTTGCTGAGGGGCGAACACATAGCAGTACATATGTTTTTCGTACGTATTATTCTGTTTCCCTTCAACCACACCATTAGATAGGAACATTCACTTTTTACAAACGCAAAATGAAGCCCAAAGACAGAAGACCATCTCCTATGCCAAGGGATGTCCCTTCATCCCTCCAGAGCCTCTGTCCACACGGCCATGATGGGCTGATTTTTTTTGGACTTTAGTTTCGGTTTGGCTCAGCCAGTGGGGAGCCACAGCAGACCTAGGAGGGAGGGAGGAGAGGAGAGTGGCGGTGCTCATTCCCCTGACTCCTCCTCTGTGAGGTCCCCCACCTGAAGGTGGTGGCTCCTCGCCTGGACTGTCTCCTTCCGGTCTCACTGACCACTCCCTGCTCTCGCCTCCTTGGGCCCTGGGTGGCAAGAGCTCCTTGGTTTCCAGTTCCTGCGGACCTCACCCTTTGTAAATAAGCCCCTTCAAATGCTCCTATCTTGATCACTCCACACACATTTCCTTGTGGGTCCCTGACCAATCCATGGCCTGAGGCCACCCAGCTCAGCAAGAAGCAGAACCTGGGTCTGAACTGCCTCCAAGGGATCGGCTCCACACTGGGCAGGGACTGTCCAGAGCGGAAGCACAAAGAGGGGGCCATGGCAGAGACCGTGGTGCTCCCAGAAGAGCTCTCCTGCACGCAGGGTCTCCTACTTAGGCTGGGCCATTGCTGTCTGGGAAGAAGGACGTGCGCTCCCTGCCGGGTCGATGGAGGTAAGTGGTGGTGAGTGTCCTCCACCTCTTTTCTCTGATGTGCCACTATTTGGGGCTCTAATGAGACTGCAAGAGGGCTGGGGATGCTGGCTAGAATCTTGTGTAAGAAGCGAACCTGTATTCCAGTCCAGATCCGGGTGCCTCCCCCAAGCCCCCACAAAACTAAAAAAGAATCCAAAAAAGCCTAAAACCAGAAAGTGAACCTTTATGGGGTTAAGCCATAAAGATTTCAGCCTGTGCTTGTTACCTGAGCCCAGCCTGGCCTGGCCTGACAGAAGCTATAGGCTCTGGCGGCTGCTACTAGTCTCAGCCCCTTCCCCCACCCCGAGCGGATACGATGCACTCACACCTAGATGTGCTGGCAGGAGCGCCCACACCGCTGCTGGCTGGCGCAGCTCCCCTACAAGCATCCATCAGGGCCACTCCATCACTCAGACAGAAAGTAATCAGGCCTAGAATTGCCTGTCCTCACCAACTCCCTGGTTGGCTGCCCAGCCTGACCCCCTGGAGGGGACTCAGAATTCAGAGCACAGACTCCATGGCTAATGCAATATTCAGAGCAAGAATTCAGAGGCCCACAAATTAGGATGGCAGAATCCCGGTTCCCACAGCAACGGCCCCAGAGCCCCAGAGTGGTTTTCAATCCACGCATGGGGTGGGGCACGGGGTGGGGCATGGGGGAGACTGGGATGCTGGCCGCAGTGTGTTTGCGCATGTGTGTGTGGTTGTGGTGGGGCGTGTGAGTGCATAGCTGTGACCATTTGTGTGTGTGTCTGTGTGTCTGTGTGTGTGTAGAGGGCTCTCTGGGTCTGGGGAACCACTTTCTTATGGGTGAAAGCATACGTACCTTCTGCTAGACCACAAAACTCTAGAGAACAGGGCCCAAGGCTGAACCAGCCCTGTGTCCCCCCCACCCATCCACCCCGCGTGCCCACCTCCGTGATTGTTGATTGACTGACTGATGGAAGAGCCAGCAGGAACCATCAGCTGCAAGGACAGCTGTCACCAAAGCTGTTTACGCATACTCAGGGGTTTGTTTTCTGGGTCACAGGCATTTTCTTGTGCCCATCCCAAGAAGGGGTCCCGGCATTTGTGTTCTCTGAGCCCCGTGCCTATAGGAACGAAAGCAGAATTTATCTTCCCCTCCTCTTCCATCTGGGCCTCTGTTCCCCGAGGGCCCAATGTAGGATGGGTGCTCCCCCAGGAGCGTTACTGCCTTTGCCTGCTTGCATACTTTACAGTTTTCTTTAGATCGATTCACTTTTTGATGCGTAAATTTATTTGAAAAGGAACCTCTACCTTTTCCTGGGAATTTGCTTTACAGCGTTAAGATACTTGAATATAGAAGCATTCATTGCAGGGGCATCTGGGTGGCTCAGTTGGTTAAGTGTCCAATGCCTGATTTCAGCTCAGGTCATGATCTCAGGGTCGTGGGATCAAGCCCCATGTCAGGCTCCGCATTCAGCCCAGAGTCTACTTGATATTCTCTCTCCCCTCTGCACCTCCCCCGCAAATAAATTAAAAAAAATTTTTTTAAGTGTTCATTGCTTTAAAAAAGCATCCATGGTTGTCAGATAATCACTGGAAACAGACTGAGTGCTCATTCATTGGGAAAATGGAATGAATTATGGTCCATTTACAGCATGTCAGCTTCTGTAGCCTTTATAAAGAGTAAACTGGAGTTACACCAGTTGGAGGGATTCCCATGCTACGTTGAGGAATGGAGCAAGACACAGAGAAGAAAATGTAGTCTGTTACAACTTTTCTAAAGCAATGGTCGAAAAACCCCAACCAACGGAGCCACCGGGCACCCCTAAATATTTTTCTTACCACGCATTATTCAATACTAAGTTCATCTACTAAGTTCAGTTATCCTGTGTGCCCCAGAAAATCGTCTTGACTTGTGCCCCCCATTCTGCAAAGGATAGGAGATGCAGGGGTGTGTGTCCAAGTGGGAGAAGAGAAAGCTTCCCCCCAGCCCAGGGGGATGGCAACTTTTCAGGCCACAGCCCCAAGCAGAACAGGACAGGACCTCAGACTGGGTAGCCTGGACAAGATGCCAAGGGGACATGAAATGGAGGTGACTGAGGATGGGAAAAATGAAGTCACCTTGCCTGGAGTCTAAGAAAATGGGACACTCATCCTCTAGTGTCTCCCAGGCCCGTGGGATTCCTGGAGGCTTCAAGAGCTGGGGGACACGGAAAGGGAGGAGGCATCGACACTGAAGGAGAGGCTGAGGCCCCTGTTGGCTGGTGGGGAAGCTGTCACGTCCGATCAGGGGCTCAGCCGAACACCTCCCTGGGGCCCCGTACACTGCACCCAGCATGGCCATCCAGGTTGCGGGAAGCACTTGCGGCCCCCGCTCCAACAGACGTGCTCAGGAAAGCATAGGCACATAGTAAATGCTTGCCGAGTGGCTGATGGGGGAGAGATGCTGCCGGGTTGCACTTGGGGGGCGAGGCAGGGTGGACAAGGCAGACTTACAGCCATGTGGAGGGAGGCCCCCACAGAGAGAACCAGCGTGCAGAGCCTGGCAGGCGTCCCCTGCCACAAAGCATGTTGTTTTCTTTTTAACATTCGTGTGGAGTGTCGTGAGCCTGTAAGTCAACAGCCCTAAGGACCGCAGCAACAAACAAAGCCCGTCTGACCCAGCAGTTTCACTTCTGGGAACCTGTCCTCCAGAAATAACCAGGACGACTGCATAGAGATTAGAGTCCACATGTCAGAACTGGAACGTTCTAGATTCCTTTCTCCAGCTGGACCCCTTTCAAACTGTGTGACTCAGGCAGATCATTTAATGTCTCCTAGCGTCGGGCACTGGTGCTGCAGACCGGGAACAATAGGATCCCCACTGAAGCTCATCATAAACATGAAATGAGATGACTCCCGGGACCTTCTTGCGGCCAAGACTTAGAGACAATGCACGGTAGACAGTCTTCCCCTGTCATTTCTAATAGTAAAAACATTAAAAATCCCCCAAGCTGGAGACAACGGAATTATCTTAAAAGCATGTGGGGGATTGGTTAGGAAGATCCACATTTAAAATATTTGCAAAAAAGGGTTCACAAAAAGGGACACCTGGGTGGCTCAGTCGGTTAAGCATCTGTCTTCGGCTCAGGTCATGATCCCAGGGTCCTAGAATCCAGTCCCGTGGGGCTCAGCGGTGAGCCCGTTTCTCCCTCTCCTTCTGCCTCTCCCCTGCTTGTGTGTTCTTTCTCTGTCTCTCTCTCTGACAAACAAATACATAAAATTTTTAAAAACTATATTCACAAAGAGTTTTTAATGATGTGGGGAATGCTATAAATATGTTTATGCTCTCCCCTCCAGCCCCTGCCCCCGCACAGCCGGGTTTCAAGCTTCTGAAGGTCTTCCAGGACCTAGAGGGAGCCGGAGTTCGGTCCCCCATTCTGCCCTCTCCTCGAACCCTGGGACTTTTTCCCTCTGTGGCCCCGGCCACATACAAGTATGGTTATTTTGGTGATGAACTGTTGATTCCCATCTATCCGGCTGGATTGTCAGGGCCATGGGGACAGGGACTGTTTCTAGTTTCTATTTTGTTCACTCCCATATCCCTGGCACCTGGCACAGTGCTTTGCCCAGAAGAGATGCTAAAAGGATATAAATAAATGAAACCCAATCTCTACTACAGAAAAAAAAAAGCTTCAGAAAAATATAAACACTAGCAAGAAATAAACCCATACAGTGAGTTTGGGTGTTCTCCTTTCGTTGCTCTAAATTTTTAACATCTACAACAAAACAAAAATTAAAGGTCTCCAAAGAAACAAATGGGCCTTTTTTCCTGGGGGCGCATGGCTATCCAGCAGCACTGATACAATGAGTTTTAAGCCGACTGTCCCCGCATTCCGCCCCCTCCGAGCCTGTGGAGAGGGCCTGGTGGACGGTGTGGCCATGTCAGCCAGAGCCATCCTTGTTCAGGGGGGTGAAATGAGGAGCTCAGGTGCTCAGTGGGCCAAAGTGTTTCCTCTCTTGTAAATGTCAGCATTGCCGGGGGCAGAGTGGAGAGGTCACTGGGCTGAGCGTTAAGGAAGTGGGTCTCAGCTGATTTCTATCATTAGCTTTCTGTGTGATTGTGGATTGGTCTTTTATACACCCCGGACCTGTTTTCTCACTTGCAAAACAACAGGCTGATAGCTTTCTGGTCTCTTCTAGTCCTTCTGTCCTTCTATTATAATTAGATAAAATATATAATGAAAGATGGCATCTATTGAGCACTCACTGTATGGCCCCATAGATGGTAGCCTTGTGCTTTATCCACTGTACTGGTTATTTGAATCCTCACAACTACTCAGTGAAGTGGCATAGCGGAGAAAACTGCAACACAGAGAGGTTAAGTAAGTCACCCAAGGTCACCCAGCTGGTCAGTATTGGAGGTAAGACTAGAACCTGGTCAGTCTGGCTCTAGAATCCACTCTCTGAAACCACTACATTGTACAACTTCCAACATCTTATCGAGCTAGATGGGAAATCTGTCCTCTACTCTCAGTCTATCGTATAAATGCAGCAGAGAAATAGAAATCTGGACACGTTAGAGATCATTTTGCCTGAAATGGAGAATTGTGTAGTGCTGGGCTGTCCAGTACGGTGGAAATTTTCATTTTATTCAGTTCAATTCATTTAAATTGAATTTTGTTTTATTTTTCTTTAAGATTTTATTTATTTATTTGTCAGAAAGAGACAGAGAGAAAACACACAGGCAGGCAGAGAGGCAGGCAGAGGCAGGGAGAGAGGCAGGCTCCCTGCCGAGCAAGGAGCCCGATGCGGGACTCGATCCCAGGACCCCGGAATCATGACCTGAGAAGAAGGCAGCGGCTTAACCCACTGAGCCACCCAGGTGTCCTAAACTGAATTTTAAAAACTGATGTTCAATCCAGTCATTGGAAAACGTCAAAGAAATGTTCGAGCCACATAGACCTGCAAATCCACCTTTCCCGTAGTAAATTTTATGAAATTTAAATACAGATTAAGTCCTGCTGATGAAACTTTAGTGTCTGGATTGAGGTGGGCTTTAAGCACCAAGCATACACCATGTTTCGAAGACTTGGTAAGAAGAAAAACCAATACCACAAAGAATGTAAAATAGCTCATTGATAACGTTTTATATTGACAGCATGCTAGAAAGATATTTTGGACATCTGGGTTAAATAAAATATATCATTATGTTAACTTCGTCTGTTGGTTTTTACTTTTTAAAGTGTGGCTCCAGGAAAATTTAAAATGACAAATGTGGCTCTCATCATATTTGCATCAGACAGTGAGGTGTGGTGGAGACCATGGGCCTTGACAGCTTAGCCATGAGCTGCCCACGCCCCTTCCGCACCAGCTCTCCAACACAGGCTGGCCTCGGCCCCCTCGGAAGCCCCTGTTTCAACTTGGAGGAAAAGGAGACAATTAGAAGAGAACCAACCACCAACAGAAGCAGGGGCATTTGGGGGAGGTGTCCTGACAAGGAGGGGGCCGGGACCGTGTGAATGTTTTTCTTTCAAGAACTTTCCTTGAGGTTGTTAATGGGGGGTGATCCATGGAACTGGAAAGAGAAAGGAATAATGTATAATTCCATTAAAATTGGAAAGAAGTGTGGTGCAGGCTCACACAAGTAGCTTCGAACCTGATCCTGAACAGTCAGCGGGGTTCTGTCTTTGAAGGAACTTGGAGGAGTTGTGACCCCCAGCTGGGCTGAGTTTACTTTGTCCCAGAGACTGAGGCTGGCTGGGCGGCTTGGCTGGACGGCACGGCCCTCATTCATAGAGGTGACTGGTGTTGGGCCGCTGTGAGGAATGGACCAGGCTGCACCTGCTGGGAATCTCCAAGCCCAGGAAGGTTGGGGTGATCTCTCTCCCCTTGGAACCTGAAGGCAAGTTAGTGATTTGGTGTTTAAGTTACTTTATTTGACAGTTTTTGTTGTTTTCATTCTTTCCTCTCCTACATAGAAAAAGCTTGGGGACACAAAGGAAACTCAATGTGCATGCTATGAACTGGACCTTTGTGCCCCCCACATCCATATATTGAAGCCCTGTTCCCCAGTGTGATGGGATTAGGAGGGGGGCCTTTGGGAGGGAAGCAAGGTTAGATTGCAGAGAAATCCAGCCTTTTTACCTTTCTTGGGTCACCCTGCCACACAACAGAGGATGCATGCCCAGGGTGGAATTCCCATCCCCCTCCCCCACCAAATCCAAAGGGAGGTCAAGGGCAACAGCAACTCATAACCTCCACTGAAAGAGAAGAAGAGCTATCATAAGAATAATGCAACATAACCAACTCTGGGGTCTGCCAGAGTTCTGGAGCTCCCCCAGTCTCTCTCTTGCTCAAGAAAGTGAAGGGGTGTGAGTGACATTAGGCTGGGAGCCAAGAAATGAGTCTGTGGCTGACCTGTATTCAATGCCATGAATGTCCACGGACCGTTCACCACATGTGTGACTAGAGCAGGTTCCAGGGAGATGCATGAGGCCTGGAAGATTCTGGGAGTGGTAGGGTCCGTGGCCTTTCCCACGTACCAGGACACCTCTCCAGAAATCCTTTTTTCATTATCCAGAATGTAGATTTGGGGGACAGACAGAATAGTGCCCCAAGCCCTCTCTGCTGATCACTGGCTGTGTGACCTTGGGAAGGTCCCTGAGCCCTGCCAGACTTCTGCCAGGTATGGTACCGTGTATGGACAGGGGAGGGCATCTGGTCCTTGAATGCACATTCTGTCCCAGGCATAAAGATGACTCTGAGGACCCTTCAGGCTTCTCCTCGGCAAAAGGACTATTTCAGTTCCCCCAGAGACTGCATTCTTTCCTCCTTCCTCCCCGTCTTTCTTACGAACCTTCACAGAGCTGTCCCACACTCACATCTTGCGGCCCTCTGCCCTGGCTCTATAAGCATGGTCCCCGGTGGTCCTGGAGATGAGATGTGGCCTGCGGTTGCTATGGGAACAGGAGTTCCTCCAAAAGCAAAGGCTTCTGCGGTTCTGACCCCAAGGCTCATTCAACCTCCCATACCAGACTATACCTTCTCTGCAGGATCCAGACGGTGAGACGAGACACTACTGAGCATAGAGAATCATGGGCAACTCAATATAAATCCCAAGGGATAACAGAAAGATGGAGTTCCAAGAGAGACCAGCGGGCCAGAGACACTGACTTTTCATGGGCCCCATCTGCTTGATTCCCCATAGAATTCAGACCACTGAGTGCAGGAGATGGGAGTTGAGCCCCCTCCTCTAGAACTCTGATTCAGCAGGTCTGGGGTGGGGTGCTTGAATCAAACTTGCCCGGGTTCGACACCTAGCTTCCTCCATGCTATGGAGGAAGCTAGGTTGGGCTATGGAGGAATGCTATGTTGGGCAAATCTCATTACATGCCAGGCTTGCTTCACAGGTGCGAAACCCTCCCAGGACTAAAGTCCCATGACAAGAAAGACCCAACACCCAGCCCACAATAAGTCCCCAAGATCTTGCTGAGTCAACGTGAACAAAAGTGTGTGTGCAATAGACTTGGGTGTGTGAACGTACATGTAGTAGATGGATAAAGCAGATTACAAAGAAATTATACTTGATGATCATATCCTTAAAAATAGAATGAATGGTAACATGGCCAATAATACCTTAAAAAGTTGAAGACGGTCATACCTGGACCTCAAAATTATATCTTTCCGTATATATCCTAGAAAAATTTCTCTCGTATATTCACATGTAGACGTGCACAAGGATTTTTACTGTGGCTCTGTTTGTACTGGAAGAAAATTAGAAATAATCTAGCAGGGGCGCCTGGGTGGCTCAGTAGGTTAAAAGTCTGTCTTCGGCTCAGTCATGATCTCAGGGTCTTGGGATCGAGCCCTGCATGGGGCTCACCTCCTTGGTGGGGAGTCTGCTCCTCCTTCTCCTTCTGCCCACCCCCTGCCCCAGCTCATGCACTCTCTTTCTAAAATAAATAAATAAAAAATCTTAAAAAAAGAAAGTAATCTAACAGCCCACCAGCAGGAAATAATTAAAGATATTATATTCATAGACTGGATTGTTTAATTAAAAGCATGAACTAGAACTGTATCCACTGGGATAGACCTTGGAAGCATAACGCATAGTAAACGCTCAACAAATCCTAGTTACCGTTATTTTTGATAGAAGTCTCTGTAGAGACTCACCTCCACCCACATTCTGGGATTGTGCCATGGCCAGACCTGCTCTGGGCTCTGCTGTGGGAAGGGGGGGCAGTGATGGAGCCCCAGGCTGGTCTATAGCTCGGAGCCCAGCCAGGAGGCCCAGGTGCCAAGAGCTGACTGAACCCCTATCTCTCTGGCAGAATGAAGGGTCCTCAAGGAACCCAGAGAAGAGAGAGTCCTTGAAGTGACTGCTGGGGAGGCGACATTTGGGCCAGGCCTTAATGGTCAAGCAGAGTTCCAGGAGGAGCCGACCCGACCCATAGTGACTAAGGATCTCCTCTGTCCTGCGTGTTTCACAGACATTGTTGTACAGAATCCTTGTGACAGCCCTGTGAGGTCCCCACCCAAGGTTACAGAGCTGAGACTTGACAGACCCAGAATTCAAATTCAAGTTTGTTCCCCATATTCTCTCTTTCCCCTACTGCGGGCAGCCTCGCTGAGAGGAGGCAGAAGGGCATTCTGGGTAGGATCTCGAGCACGAGCAGAGGCCTGGAGGCAGGGCAGGGACTGGTGTGCTAAGCTAGGGAGAAATTCAAGAATAAAATCCCCTAGAGCTCGGGCCTCTGTGCAGGGGGCAGGGCTGGGCTTCGGGGTTTCAGTGGAAGCCAAAACCCTGCTGGGCCACACAGGGTTTTCCAGGGGGCCTGTCCCCACCCACTGGCTCTCTGGAGGGACTCTGGTTCGAGTCTCAGAGCTGCTGGAGCAGCAGTTTCTGGGTGAATGAAGCTCAAGTGTGGGCACAGGATGAAAAGCCCCCCCTCTCCTAGAGGCGGGGCTGGAACTTTCAGAGGTGGGCTAAAGCCCCCTAAGATAGGGGAACCTTGATGTCAGGCCCCAGAGCTGCTGGGAGTCATCAGCCTCCCTCTGAGGAAGGAACCAGGGTTTCCCAAGCAGATGACTTCAGTCTGGGACCAGAATATGATTTCAGGTCCAAGTCCAAGCCCACATTGTTATCTGCCAGACATCACGGTCGCCCCATGCACCCCCTCCACAAGTCACATGCAAGGTGCTTTTTGAGGTGGCTCATAAGACCTCCCACATTTCTGCCTATCTTAACCCTTAACCAAGAATGTGCATTCATTCATTCCTTTATTCATTCTCACTCTCGGCCCGGCTCCGTGCCAAGCCTCCCACTGTGGTGGGGGACACAGATGTCCTCACAGCTGATTATAGTCAAGTATAATGGCGGTTGCAGGGGTCAGAGCAAAGGGCTCTGGGAAAAGTAGAGGTGGGAGAAAATAACTTTGAGTCCAAAGAGGGGTGCACAATTGGAAAGGGTCTTAGAGGATGAGCAGGAGTTTGCAGGGATGAGAAAGTGATGGAGACAAAGAGTTATCCAAGCCTTAGACGACCTGGGAGACCTAACCTGCCTCTTTCCAGAGGTGAGTGGGTCAGGAGGAGCAGCAGTGACCCTCCTCTCTTTGCACACCACTCGTTCTCCCTGCCAGTGGCCTAGCATCACGGGACTTCCCCATCATTCTCTGCAAAGGTGCTTGGGCCCTGACTTTAATACGGGGAAGCCTCAGGCCCCTGCCCCAGTGATGGCTAAGATCTCTGGTCAGTGCCTCTTTGCATGGTGTCAAGGCTTTAGACTTCAATCCGGGATGAATAGAGGACTGGCTGGATGTTTGATCAGTACCAAGGTATGTTGGATTCTTGGAAAGTTTTGCAGAGGTTTGACGCAAGCATCCCAGGCTCGGGCCACCAGCGCCCACTGCTTTGGGCTGAGGGTCTGGCTCAGCCAGCTCATCTCGCACCTACTCACTCCCAGTTGCACTCCGCCCTCCCAATCCATTCCTCTGGCTTGCAACTCTGTTTCCAAACTCCAGAGTCTTGGGGATCAGAGAAACCAAGAAGTCACCCCCATAGGGTTGGGGGGCAGCATGGCAAAACTGGAAGTGGGGGAGCTTTGGAGTCAGACTGATGTGTGTTCAAATCCCATCTCTTCCTCCTTCATACCAGTATCTGGATTTCTTATTTATTTATTTATTGGACAGAGAGAGAGATCACAAGTAAGCAGAGAGGCAGGCAGAGAGAGAGAGGGAGAATCAGGCTCCCTGCCGAGCAGAGAGCCCGATGTGGGGCTCAATCCCAGGACCCCGAGATCACAACCCGAGACGAAGGCAGAGGCTTAACCCACTGAGCCAACCAGGCACCCCAGGATCTGGATTTCTTAACCTCTCTGAGCTCCAGTCGTCTTTCTCCACATAAATGGGGATGGTAATATCACCTCCATGGAGCAGCCAAGAGATTAGCAGAGAAAGGGGGCACAGGTTTGCAAGCACAATCACTTACTGCCATTCAAAAGCCCCAGAGACCCTCAAAGTAAAAGTGTTTTCATAACTCTGTTGGTGGTGACACCTGATGCAAGGTACCCACAGTCTTTGTTTACTTCACATGGTATGGAAAATCATACATTTTGCTGCAGAAATATTAACGTTTTTGGTTCCGGTGGCTGACCAGACTCTGGCTGTGACATTACAATGTATACCAAAGGGCACCGTGTCCCCTTTCTGAAACCCAAACATTGTAGATTCTGCACTGTACCTGGCTGAACGGATTCCAGAGAGAGAGGTGGAGCACCTGATGTGGTTTTCTGTTTCACAGTTACTGAAAGAATAACTGTGTAGGTCAGTCCTCCAAATTTAAGGCCAGGAAAGTTGCTCTAACTTCCTCTCCCTTTTCCCTTCTCCTTACCTTTCCTAATGGAAACCCTCCTCCAAAACCAAGCTTGTGTATAAATCAATAAGGAAAAGGCAAGCAATAGAAAAATGGGCAAACAGCCAGAAGAGGCATTTCAGGGAAGGGGAAACACACAAGACCTATAAACTTCTAGAAAGTATCCAGCCTCACAGTCATCAGCCAAATGCAAAGTAAGGCCACAGGGAGATACGATCTTACACCCACTAGACTGTCTATAGTTAAGAAGTAGGGTAACACTGAGTGTTAAGAAGGGAGGTCAGCAGGGACTCTGAACATTGCTGGAAGAAGCAAAGTCGGGACAGCCACTTTAGAAAACATTGCCATAGTCGTGGCCCAGAAATCCCACCCCTGAGGCGCGCGTGCACACACACACGCACACACACTGCTGGGTTGACTTGTGGAGTGAGTTGTGTCTCACAAAAAAGATATGTGGGAGTTCTGACCTCAATACCTAAGAATGTGACTATTTGGAGAGAGGGCCTTCACAGAGGTAACCAAGTTAAAATAAGGTCATTAGGGTGGGCTCCAATCTGACAGGACTGGGGTCCTCATGAAAAGGGGAAATGTGGACACAGGAGTGTGCACATAGGAAGAAGGCGGCAGAGATCGGAATGGAGCTTCTACAAGCCAAGGGATGCAAAGAACACCAGCAAACCACCAGAAGCAAGCAGAGAGTCCAGGAACAGACACTCCCTCACAGTCCTGAGAAGGGACCAACCCAGCTGACGCCCTGATCTTGAACTCTTAGTCTCCAGAATTGAGACAATACCTTTCTGTTGCTCACACACAGATCTGTGGTACTGAGTTATGGTGGCTCTAGAAAACTGAGTCACCCACACTTGTAACAAAGGTTGCCTGCAAGAGGCAGGGGTTGGGGAGACCCCGTGAGAGCATCTAGAGAATTCTGAGAGGGAGAAGAGGGAAACTCGCAAGGCATATGCATGAACCCCTCCTTCACTTCCAGATGGCCAGACTCTGACCTCCCAAGCGCTGCCTGGGACCGTTTCGTGGCTTATGCTGATGTGGCTGGACCTGAGACTGGATAGGTGGCTGGAAAGGGCCTGTGAGGCAATTCGGGGAAGATGTAAAGTCCATCCATAGTGTAAGAATGGAGGCGCTGTATTCGGGTGGACCCATTCTCCCTCAAGAGGGTTCAGGAACTTGCCCAGGGCCACTGAGGAGGTGCTGGCTCCTGGGATTAGACGCTCGCCTGCCAGACCCCAGCGTCCACGTTCTCACCGCCACCCTGACGGATGGACATGGTTCGAGGCCAGCACCAAGCCTGTCCGCACACCCTGCCCCACCTCAGGCTGACGGGACTGAACGCCCCCATCGCTCGGGGGACTTGCAAACTCCCACCATCCAGAACGAGAGGCCGAGCTGTGCGAGATCTCTTTACAAGTGGTTGTGGGAACGTTTTTACAATCAGGATGACGGGTGTGTACAACGGGTGTGAATTTTCAGCTGGAATCGGGTGGGAGTCACAAGGGAAGATGGTGGAATTGAGACCAGCCTTTATTAGGACCTTAGGGACATCCCTGCCCTTTCAGGCGCCTCAGTTTCTCCAGGCTAAAATGGGCCAGCTGCGGGCTGCCTGCTGGAGTGGGAGGAAGCTCTCTGGCCTCTGCCTGCTCCTGGTTTGGGGGTCCTCCATGGACTGCGCTTCCCTCTGTCACAGCACTACCTCCTCTGTCCCCACTGCCCCCGCCCTGACCCGACCCTGCCACCAGCGCCTCGTTTCCCAAACCAGAACCAGGTTCCCAAACCTTAAGATGGGTTAACAAATAGCACTGAATCCCACGGCAAGTGGATTCATCCTTTTGCAGCTCTCCAGGGCTTGGGGTTACAAGTCCAGGCTGGTGCGGCTCAGCTTTGAACACCCAACACCCTGTGCAAGGGGAGAGTGGCCCAGGCTTGGGGAGCAGGCTCTTCGACACCACCGTGTTTCCAGTATTTTGTTTATATGGACATATTCTATTTACTGAAGTAATATTTGTTGGAGCAGTACAATGGTGATAGAAGGTCTCTAGGCTTAAATAAACTGACTTAGGCTGAAATATGGAGTTGATCATAGACAAAGGTCATTCAATAATTGTATATGCATAAAGGCGAATCAGATCACCTCCTTCAATACCTAAAACTCTCCAATAATTTCCCGTTTCTCATGGGTTCATTCCAAGCCCCTATGTGCTCTGTGTTTGCCGACACCTGCAGCCTGTCCACCTCCATCCCCTCTGCTCTCTCTCCCTCTCTGCAATCTCGTCCCGCACACCCATCAACCAACCGTTCCACTTCAGGGCCTCCACGCCTGTGTTCCGTCCACCTGGAAGGTCCTTCTCCCCCATCTCTCCATCTCTCGGGATTCCAGACTAATCTCATTACTCACATCTCTGCTCAAATGCCTCCTAGAAGCCTTATGGGGACTCCCATCCCACTCATTCTCGGTCTGCCTTGCTTTGTTTTATTTCCCTTGCTCTCTGATATGATACTGTTTTTTTTTTTTTTTAAAGATTTTATTTACTTATTTGACACAGAGAGAGAGTTCTCAGGTAGGCAGAGAGAGGGGGAAGCAGGCTCCCCACTGAGCAGAGAGCCTGATGTGGGGCTCATCCCAGGACCCTGGGATCATGACCTGAGCTGAAGGCAGAGGCTTTAACCCACTGAGCAACCCAGGTGCCCCAATATGATACTGGTTTAAAACATGCTTGCTCATTTCTCTATTTTCCTCACTAGAATAGAAGCTCCTTGAAGTCTGAGGCTTTGTCCTGTATCTTTAGTGGCTGAAAATGCTCCCCCACATGGAGCTGGAACTCAACAAATCAATGGCAGGAATTGTAGGTGGGGAGAAAAGTGGCCCTGGGAGCAGAGAGGAGTGAACCAAGCTCCAGCGTCTGAGGCTGGGCAAGATGGCGGCCACTAGAGGCTCATCCAGAGGGGCTTCATCAGCCCCAGCCTTCCAAGCACAGAGCCAGTTGGCTCCTACCCCTGAATCAGCAAAGCAAGCCAAGTCAGCGACTAAACTTGTAGAAGGAGTGATGGAGATCTAACATCACCATCCAGAAATGGTGGTGATAATAACCAGCTC
Source organism: Mellivora capensis (assembly GCA_004024625.1). Lineage (NCBI taxonomy): Eukaryota > Metazoa > Chordata > Mammalia > Carnivora > Mustelidae > Mellivora > Mellivora capensis. The sequence continues at coordinate 7,097 of PISX010008712.1, read as the reverse complement.
AGGCCAGAATCACCGATCATGTTACAACTAGTGGGTAAAAGTTTGCAGGGGGGGCTAAAATTTTTACATAGTCTCAAAGAATGTGCCCACAAAGGAGAAAAGAGTCACTTGACCTAGCAGACATCTCCTTAGCCAAGCACTCAAAATTAGAACACCAAGATGGGACAAGCTGATTCGGCGTGCCTTTTGATAGAGCGCACTGGGGACACTGAGCACGTCTGTGCTATTCCTGCCACAGGAGGCATGACTAATCATGAGGAGCCATCAAACCAAATACGACTAGGGATATTACACAGATTAACTGGACTACTGGGGCGCCTGGGTGACTCAGTCGTTAAGCGTCTGCCTTTGGTTCAGATCGTGATCCCAGGGTCCTGGGATCCAGCCCTGTGTTTGGCTCCCTGCTCAGCAGGGAGTCTGCTTCTCCCTCTGCTTCCCCACCCCCTGCCCCCGCATGTATACTCTCTCTCAAATAAATGGATAAAATCTTAAAAAAAAAAAAAAAGGAGTAACTGGTCTATACTCTTTAAAAGGATTGATGTCATGAAAGAGAAAGAAAATCTGAGAAAATGGTCTAGGTTAAAGGAAAATAAAGAGAGACAAGAATAAAGCATGGTCCACCAACTAGAATTTTCTTTTGCCTCAATGGTCATTATTGGGACAATTGGAAAAATCTGGAAAAGGTCTGAGGATTATCTATTAATGTTGTATTGATGTCAACTACCCCATTTTGACATGTGTATTACAGTTAGATGAGAGACTGTCCTTTAAAAAAAAAAGACAGATGGAAGTATTTAGGAGAAAGGGGCCTTATGTCTACAACCTACTCTCAAAGAATTCAGGCCAAGAGTAAGAGATAGACAGAACCAAAAAACGGGTAGGCTGAGAAAATGTAAAGCAATTGTGATAAAATGTTAACAGTTGGGGAATCTGAGTGACGAGCATATGGAACTTGCAACTTCTCAGCTGGTCTGAAATTATTTTGAAATAAAATGTTGGGGAGAGAAAAAAAAAACCTGAGAGAAAAAGAAGACAGAGGCTGAGGACGGGTTGCCATCGAGGTGTGCAGGAAGAGTGGGTGTAGGAAGCCAGCTCCTCGCCTCGCCAAGCTGACATCTCAGAGCCCAGGTCACCTGAGCTCACCTCAGACCATGGTGGACCACAGCCCGAGGCAGCGAGAGCACAGGACCCCCCCCCCCCACCAAAACCTCCCCTGCCCACCAGGCTGCCCACCCCAGCTCTGCCTCTGTGACCTCGGGTGCGTCATCCCCACCCCACCCCCCCACGCCACACTCTGCACCTCGGTTTTCTCCTCTGACAAAGAGCAGTTGATGACTGGCAGCCCTCTGGGGTTTCTTCCGACCCAGATACTGTCATGATATTTCTAGCATCCTGTCTGGAGAGTGTGGCACATTTCTCCAAGGAGTTTTATTCGTTTGGAGAGTGCCTTTACTTTAGTTCCTCCGATGGAAGGAGGGAAAGTGAATCTCCGGGCACAGAGTGGGGGATGGACTTCCTCCCCGTCCGGGTCATGGTTTCCCACCTCTGCCCCCGGCCCAGCCCAGCTCCCGTGCACTCCTCCCAGGCAAGGTAAGCACGTTACCAAAATTCATACTAAAGCATGGATAAAATCCTTCCCCTAAGCTCTGTTTAGAAAGAGGCAGTGGGGTGGCAGGAGGGTGGGCTGTGACCAGAGCATGACTCTGGTCCCACTTCTGACATGGCTGGAGCTCTCTGAGCACCAGTTAGTGCTTCTATAAAATGTGCCTCTATAAAGGCCAAAGCTGTGCTGGGCTTTGTGCAGAGCTGTGAGGACAGAGTGACTTCTCTGTGTCCTCCCTCACTTAGGGCTCTGCAGGTGACTTCCAATTTAGAAGTGGGGTGCTCAGGTAAGATCCCCAAGACATGTGTAAGCTCCTTGCCCACACAGCCTGTGGCCCCCAGCATAGGCACCCTGGGCATCTGCCAGGACTGCCAGGAGAGCCCAGCTCAGCTCGGCTATTATGGAGTGGTTGGGGGAAGCCTGGAACACAGGGTGGACCTCCTAATGTGCCCCACCACCTCCTAACACAGGTGGAGGCCAGGGAAAAGCCAGGGGGTCACTTTCCTATGATGGAATCCCAGTCTGTGTCTCCCCAGGGCTCTCACAGCCCCTCCATGCTGCCTCCCTGTTGAGACTGGCCTCTCGGAGGCGCCCTTGGCGGCCATTTTCTGGCAGAAGGCAGTCAGGCCACAGGAATCTACAAAATGGTGGGCGGAAACTGGGGCTTCCCTCTCGTCTTTCTCTGCTGTCCCTGTGACCTCTTACCGTGCCCCAGGCCCAGCAGCAGTTATGGCTGTGGAGCTTTTCAATACCCCCAAGGAGCCCCAGATTTCCTCCAATTACCTCACAGCCAATGTCTCATGGGGCCTCATCTCAGACCTGGGTTCTGGAGGTTTCCATCAACCGTGTTCTACAGCTGGGGAAACTGAGGCTCAGAGAGGATATTCATCCAGAAAGTGATTTCTGACTCAAGAGTAGCTTCAAGGTTTTTTGTTTGTTTGTTTGTTTGCTTTTATCCCAGTTCCATGACAGCCCAGCGGGCAGTGGGTGAGATGAAAGCCTCCAGAGAATGCAGAGAACTTTCCTGAGAAATCTTAAGGTGGATGAGGTCCATGGCCCAAACCCTGCCTATTTTCCAGGGCTATGAAAGAACATGGATTAGGAGTCATAAGGTCAGGTTAACCATCTACCAGCTGGGCATCTATTAGCTGTGTGATCTAGGAAAAGTCACTTCACCTCTCTGGGCCTCCGTGACTCCCTCAGTAAAATGGAGGTAACAACTCACATGTCATAGGCCTGTAAGGAGAAGAGATACTTATGAATTTACAGAGTGTGGCCCAGGAGGCCATTACCATTCAAGAGGAGCAAACCTCTTGAAATATATGGTTTATATGTGTAATTTCTGTGTGCCGGTCACCGTGCTTGGCATTCTCATGAGTATTAGCTCTTCAAAGCTTCCTCACACAGCAGTGCGGATGAGTCCGGAGGAAGAAAACAGGTCCTGCAGGACCAGCGGGGCAGGCTGGTCAACCCCTCCCTGCAGCCAGCCCCTTTATGCTTTTGCCTTGCCTGTTGGACCTCCAGGCTTCTACTTAAATCAGCCCTTCTGCCTGGAATGCTTTTCTCCCCTCTTGAACTTGACTCACAAGAAGCTGCAAAACAGCGCAGAGAAGGCCCATGTACCTATTGGCCGGCCTCGCCTGATAGTGACATATTGGGTAACTAGCTAGAGTAAATGACCAAAACCAGGAAGTTCGTGTTGATGAAACACAGCTAACTAACCGATATACATTCACCCAGACCCCAGCAGTTTCTGCGTGCTCTCATTTCTAACTGTCGTTGTGCCGTCCTCCTCTATCTGTCTAGCCCCCTGAGACATCCGTGTTCCCTGTCTGGGAAGTCACCCTGTGTCTCCAGGAGGCCGGCGCTCTCCCTCCTCGGACTCCCAGCTCCTGAAGGCAGTGTAGCCCCGTGATGGAGAATGTGGGTTTTGGAGACCTACGGACCTGGATTTAAACTCCACACCAGCCACCCGCCTGGGACAAAATACATAAATTTCTGAGCCTTAGTTGACCCACCTGTAAAATGGGGTGATTGCCCCAATGTCAGGGCGGGATGGGCTCCGCTTAGCTGCTGCTCAGAGAATGGAGAGTGCCCTGCAGTGGGTGGTGCTTATAGCCGTCATGGGATTGTACCTGTCGCTGCACCTGTCCCAGGCTGACCCTTGGGTGTTTTATCGTCTTCCTCACGACACTTCAAGTGTTCAAGGGCAAACCTTCATATCTCACATCTCACTGTCGTATGGGGCCTGGCATACAGCAGGTGCTCAATAAATGAGCCTAGTTGGAGTTTGCTGCTGGGCAGGCTTTCCTGGGGCTCATGGCGCCTCTCTAGCTATGGTCTCATTCATTTCTGGCCCAGGTAGGCAGGGTAGGTACCCAGCAGACCCCGTGAGGGCTGGGCCTTGGTAAGAACAGCCCCATTTGACCCCACTTGTCCCCAAGAAGCCTTCCAGGGGACCTCAGAGCCCCCACTGGCTGCAAGCAGGGGGCCATACTAGCTGGGGGAGATGCCTCATATTTGCATGGAGCCCCGAGGGCAGCCAGCCCGGAGACAAGCCAGACCACTCCTTGCTAGGAAAGACTCAGAGCTGCTAGTCGGGACACGTAAGCTGAAGTCCTGACACTTACTAGCTACAGACTTTTGGGCCAGTCTCTCAGCTCTGAGAGCCCCTTCTTTCCTCATCTATACATGGGGTTGTGATGTGGGTAAACGAGCTTGCCGTGCGAACTGCGTGTTAACCACTAAATCCTGTATTCACATACGCAAGAGCCTTTTCCTTGCTCTGCAGCATTTATAAGCTAACACTTTAAAGTCCTGCTATGTTCAGGCACTTTCCCACGCATTATCTAAATTAACTTTCATACCATGGCGAGGAACAGAGGGAGAGGGAGAAGCAGACTCCCCACTGAGCAGGGAGCCCCACACGGGGCTTGATCCCAGGACCCTGAGATCATGACCCAAGCTGAAGGCGAATTTTAACTAACTCAGCCCCCAGGTGCCCCGAGGTGGGTATTTTTATCTGCAGCAGGCAGGCAGACAGAAGCTAAAAATCACCCCTGGGTCACACAGAGCTGGGACTGAGAACCCAAATCTGATGGATGCCAGGGTCCCTGACTCCACGTGGCAAATGCAGGCTGGGGTTACCATGTTGGGCCAAAACGGGCTGCTTCCTTCCTTCCTTCCTTCCTTCCTTCCTTCCTTCCTTCCTTCCTCCTTTTTAAAAAGATTTTATTTATTTGAGAGAGAGAGAGAATGAGCAGAGGGGAGTGGCAGAGGGAGAGAGAGAGAGACGTAGACTCCCCATGGAGCAGAAAGACCTGTGGCTCAATCCCAAGACCCAGAGATCATGACCTGAGCAGAAGGCAGATGCTTCACCAACTGAGCCACCCAGACAGCCCCACGGACTGGTTTCTAACAGCCAGATCACCACTGCCCTGCCCATAAATGGTAAAAGCCTTGAGGAACAGACACAGAGTACAAGGATTTTTTGGCTGGGTCTTTAGTGTTCAATGAAGAAAGTAGGGCCAGAGAAAGGAATGAGCCTGCCCAAGATTACCCAACAATCGAGAGCGAGAGTGAGTTCTAAGAGCCCACCCCCAACTCACCTGTCCTCCAGGTTCCTTCTCCCCATGCTGCAGGGGCTCAATTCCCAGAGCTAAATTGGGGGACGTGAGTCTGGGCACCCTCCCTGACTTCAAGGTTCACCAGGAATCCAGGGGCTGCCTAGGGGACCTGGGGACAGCCTGATATGGGGCCCCCATGTCCAGGGTGTTGTCCCCTGGGAAGGTGAACAGAAGGCTTCCCTGGGCTGTGTCTGGTAAGGGGAACAGACTGTCTATCCCCATTGTCCTTTCTCTGGATCAGTGTTTCCAGGGTGTGAGGCACACACACAAAGTTTTGAGAAATGGTTTAGGTAGTCGCTGACCTGGTCTTACGTTAGCAACATGAAGGAAGTTATGCCCTGTATTTTCCTTTCGGCCATTCTGAGTATTTGGAGGAGAAAATCTCCCAGGGCACTTGTCCTTAATGCTTGACATCTAGAAACCCTCCCCCGTTTGAGCAAAGGGAAAGCAGCCACACGTCTGAATTTAGTGACATTGTTTTGTTTCCATGACACTTACTTTCACCATTATTACCATGAAGTGATGTACAATGGCTTTATCTTTAAGGGAGCAACATGAAGTTTTCTCTAAAAATGGGTGTATTTACACTTTAAAACAATTGAAAGTATTAAGTAAATTGTCAGATAGATGGCAGCTTTTGAAAATGCTGGTAAGGGGCAGGAACAAGGGCCCCCAGGAAGTGCTGCCCTGAGTAGCTCTGGTTGCCCTGGCCCCAGAGGGTCGGGAGTGGGGGTGGGAGATAGTACCGAGGGTGGGATGGAGGATCTGGAGGACACAGTGAGCAGACAGGAGGTGGGCCTGGGGATTCCAGCCCCAGTGCAGGACTGAGCATGGCATGGGTGGTGGTTGATAGTTTCGTGGCTGTCGAGGAAGCCTGGTCTTTTCTTCCAAGCCCCTGCCCCAGAGCCTCAGTTAGCTGAATCCCTCCCTGTCTCCAGGAAGACGGCTGATGCTTCAGCCTTGGAATCCAACAGCTGGGGGCCCAATTTAATTCCTGAGCTTTCCTATCAGAAAATGAGGCTGGCTCAGAGTGGGACTTGATCAATACAAACGAAACGAGGGAGTCTGTGGACAGTGTTTCTTACTCGCTCTAGATCCCTCTGTAATAACCCACAGTACCCCAGGAGCTGCCTCATCCCACATCACCACTATGGTGACCGCCAAGCTAATGCCCCCGCCAGTCACTGACGCGGGACCAGAGATCCAGACTGAGCGGGAAGAAATATACAAACGCCGGTCATACATTATTTACACATCTGTCAGTTGCAGTCTTGCCAGGAGGGAAAGAAGTGAAAGGATAGAAGAAGAGAATCATAAACACATTTGTTTCATTTAACCCAATCAAGTGGTCAAGCCCCTTGAGTGATGTGGGGGACATTGAGAATTAGGTTTATAGAACTTGGGTCCAGAGGTCATGGGTTGAGGGACCAGCCCGAGCCGAGGGCAGAGGCTATCCAAAAGCACCATGCAAACCCATCAACTGCACATGGGATTATTTCTTACATTAGACCAAAACAATAAAAAAGCTGACCTCACGACAGTCCACTGTGATAGAGACACTCCCATCGGCTGGCGATCAGCCAAGTTAACGGCTATGGGACAATCCTTTTCTCCACGGTAAGTGGCTCCGAAGCCCAAGAAGATTTGATTTTAAAAATAAAGGTGGTGGTAGTGTCCAAAATCTATAAAGAACTTATCAAACTCAACACCCAAAGAACAAATAATCCAATCAAGAAATGGGCAGAGGACATGAACAGACATTTCTGCAAAGAAGACATCCAGATGGCCAACAGACACATGAAAAAGTGCTCCACATCACTCAGCATCAGGGAAATACAAATTAAAACCACAATGAGATATCACCTCAC